>CM035426.1:117190531-117193031 GCA_020310875.1 Ceratopteris richardii
AGCAGAAGCAAAGAATTATGGCAGATCATATCTCCATTGACAAACTAGACAGAGATAATTATCCTCCATGGGTAATGAGAATGGAAGCCTTACTTATGAGTAAGGATCTCATGGTGTACATAACATGTGAAGAAGAGAAGCCAATATTTGAAGATGAAATCCGACCAAAGAAAGAGGAATTGGATGCTTTAAAGCATTGGTAGAAGAAGGATGCAAGTGCAAAGGCCTACATCTATAATACAATTTCATATCATTTGCTACTACACATCAGAGGATTGGAATCATCTGAAGATATATGGAATGCATTGGAATATCGTTTCCAAAGTACTACCAAAGCAAGGAAATCAAGTCTATGGTCTGAGTTCACTACATTCAAGAAGAAGCCAAGTCAAAGTATTAGTGATTATGTCACTAAGATGAAGGATCTAGCAAATAGTCTTGGCAGAGAGTCACAAGTCAAAAGCTTAAAAGACTGAGGTCTGATGGAGGGGGACAATCCTTCTCCCAAGAGTTCAATGATTATATTTGGAATGCAGGTATTAAGAGAGAAATAACCTGTAGGTATACCACAACAAAATGGTGTAACAAAAAGAAGAAACAGAAATTTCATTGACTTTGCTAGAGCTATGTTGAAGGAGAAGAATTGTCCAAATCATCTTTGGGTTGAGGTTGTAAATATAGCTACATATCTTGTGAATAGATTACCATGTATAGCTCTAAATGGAATAACTCCATATGAAGTTTAGTGGAGTCCGAAACCAACACTAGATCATTGTAAAGTGTTTGGTTCAATTGCATATGCTTATGTGCCATCACAACTTAGACATAAACTTGAACCAAAGGCAAAAAAATATGTGTTCATTGGTTATGATGAAAAGTAGATGGGTTATAGGATGTGGAATCCTCTAATAAAACAATTTCTTGTTTCTAGAGATGTTACATTTGATGAATAGAAAAGTTGGTATGTAGATCAAAGTCATACAATTGAAGAATTTGAAGAAGAGGTAAGAAGATGTGAGAAACAAAAATCATGTGTGCAGGTGAGTGGAGATGAAGAGTATACGCAAGCAAGTACATCTAGAAGTGGACTAGCAAGAAGAAATGAAGAAGCTCCTATATTGGATGAAGAGATGTATCCAGACACACATGAAGAATGTGAACCAAGGAGGTCAAGTAGGACAAGAAGGAAACTCGAAAGGTATTCTTATGATCCTTCTTACATAACTGAAGAGAACTATGCATATATGGTCAAAGATGATAAAGAACCTCATAACTATGATGAAGCAAAATGTAAGAAGCAATGGGACAAATCCATGAAGGAAGAATTCAATGCACTAGAGGAGAACAAGACTTGGGAACTTGTTTCTAAACCAAATGGTAAGAAGGTAATTGAAAATAAATGGGTTTATAAAGTGAAGAAGCTTGCGGATGGAAGTATAGCCAGATACAAAGCTAGACTGGTGGTGAAAGGCTATGCCCAAACTTATGGCATAGATTATGATGAGACATCTAGTCCTGTAGCTAGGATGTCAACAGGTACATATCAGATGATGTATACAGGGAACAACCTCAAGGGTTTATAGATTCTAGAAATCCAAATTTTGACTACAGATTGAGAAGAGCACTCTATGGATTGAAGCAAGCTCCAAGAGCATGGAACTATAGATTGGTGAAGTATCTCAATGATCTTGGATATCAAAGTTCAAAACCAGATCCAAGCCTACTCATGAAAAGAATAGAAGAAGGTACAATCTACATTTGTACTTATGTAGATGACATTATAATCACAAGTACTTCAGATGAAGGAATCAAGGAGGTAAAGACATTATTTGAGAAAGAGTTCAAGATCAGTGATCGATGAAAACTTTCATACTTTCTTGGTATGGAAGTCACTTATCACAAGAAAGCTATCTTCTGAACCTCTTGAAAAAGTTTGGTATGGAAAATTCCATAGAAGCTTCAACTCCACTTGAAGTAAATCACAAGCTCAATAAATATGATGGTGTCAAATACAAAGATATGAGGAAGTATCAATCTCTTGTGGGTATTTTGATTTATGCCACACTAGCAAGACCTAATCTTAGTTATGCAGTGGGAGTTTTGTCACCATTCATTTTCCAAAGGATCCACATTGGATTGCAGGTCAAAGAGTTCTCAGATATATCAAAGGAACCATAAAGGAGGGACTATATTATCATTTTACTTCAGATTTGATGTTGAGAGCCTATAGTGACTCGGATTGGGTAGGTAATCAAGATGACAGAAGATCTCAACTCATGGCTACATCATATACATTGGTGATAAGCTTGTAAGATGGTGTTCAAAGAAATAACATACATAGCATTATCATCAACTGAAGCTGAGCACAAAGGACTTGTAGAAGCAACTAAGGAGGTCATATGGATGCAGACATTATTCAAAAGCTTGAGCATTAATAAAGTATACCTACAATACATGGAGATAACATGATTTCACTTTATCTTGGAACAAATCGATTATT
>CM035426.1:117203031-117238031 GCA_020310875.1 Ceratopteris richardii
AGCCATCATGCCAGCATCACCTATGACCAGCTTAGAGTCGAAAAACCCAGGTTACGAGCTATCCCAAGGAGAGTACTATCCCTATGATGCTAAAATGTCTAAGTACGAACAAACTTATGATCCACACTACTACGGGTATGAAGGGTAAGTTGTGGAAGATTCAGAGGACCCACACGAGAATACCGAAGCAACGAAGAGTCAAAAGTGGAAAGAAAGGAGAGATAAACTTAAGGAAAAATGGATGAAAAACAAAAACAAGGAAGACAAGAGACATACGTGCAACAATAAGACATCAAAAGAACCTGAGATTCAGGAAGAAGTTTCTATTACACCATAGTCACGAGAGCTAGAGAAACCAAGATCAATTCTAGCTGACCCAAAACCGGATGATTTAGACATGTGGTTGAAAGCTTACCAAGCTGGAATCAAGAATGGACCAAACTTAGAACAACATGAAAAACTTTACCCATAAGGGGAACTAGAAAAGGAGAGGCTAGCCATTTGCAGAAAACTCATAGAGGTAGCTCAGGCCACCCTAGAGAAGACCATCCCGACCCTCCCTAAAACAAGAATGCCTGAAACTCAATATCAAAGTTGTATGGAAACCAAAGACCTGGAACCAGAAGAGAGGAGTGAAGGGAAAGAATTACCCAATACACCGGGAAAAGCTATGTCCACCATCCCAGACTTAGAAGCGGATTGGCCAAAAGAATTGTGGAATAGAATTCAGGAAGATCAATGGAAAAAGAATGGAGTTGTAAAACCCCCTTTCGAGGAGTTAGACGTGGAAGATTATCAACCCCAACCGAACTTAGAGGAAATATATGAAGAAGTTTTGAAAGTAGACCAAAACAGAGAGGAGACTCATAGCATTTCCACCTTACCTAACTACATGGGAGAATACGAAAAAGAGTCATCAATCTTCCATGCACCCATGGTACGAGGAAAAGGAAAAGGAATCTCATATAAGAGTTCACACAACTTAACTGAACTAAAGAAGACCAAATTACAATGCCACTTGACTGTGGAAGAACTACTTCGTGTTAAACCAAACTTATGGAAACAAATAGCGGGACAATTGGAGTTAAATCAGGAGAATAATGAGAAGGAAAACAAGGGAAAAAAAGTCCACCTAACGTACAAATCCCTGTGGATAAGATCAGAGAATTTAGTGAAGGAGATGAAGGTAACACGTGTCTACCTGTCACTTACAATGGCTATATGACCAAAGCCATATTAGACACTAGAGCAGCAGTAGGTATTGCGAAAAAAGAAATTTGGGAGAAATGGGGTAAACCTACTCTACGACCCACTCGTATGAAGCTTCAATTAGCAGATAGTCATGTTGAGAAACCCTTGGGAATATTAGAAAAGATCGAGCTAACCACCTGTGGAGTTGAATTTGAACATACCCTAGCTATTTGTCAATTTAGAAAAGCAAATAACTATGAGATGATATTAGGACGACCCTCGATGAGACAGCTTAGGGTAGTACAAGATTGGGGAAGAGACTCAATATACCTTCAACACCAAGGAAACACTACCAAGATAAATTTGCATACATTTGCATACCGAGATGTACCCCCACTACAATGGAACCCCATACACATGGAAGAGGATGATTTGTCTATCCATAGTGCTGGATCAAATGATCAATCTTGGATGCATGAGGATGCCCAATTATGGATGTGTAAAGAAGCAAAGAAAGAAGAGAATAAGAGGCAGGCATGGCCCCTAGGACATCCAAATTATTTTCCAATAGAAGACCCAATGTACATGCCTCAAATATTTCCTGATGAAACATTTGAACCCCAAGGATGGATGGAGATCCTAGCAACTTTAGATGTATGTGTGAATGAGGAAGTTTTGACAATGAATGAATGTGTGGATGAAGAAGGTTACGACGTGAACTTGTATATGGTGGTCTTACAAGAAGTCAAAGCAGGAGAAATACTGGAAAAAGAATGGAAAGAAGAATTCAAAAACATAGAGATGGAACCAGAGTTTTATTTAGAAGAACGTTATTTAGAAGCCATTCAAACCGAAGATAAGCATGAAATGACCAAAGTTTTAGCAATAGAAGCAACCCCCATAGTACCAAAGCAAGAGGAAAGTGTGAGTAAGATCGAACCAGACCCCGATCTTTTTGAGGTTCCAGAGCACTTCAAAAGATATGAAGTAGAAGAGAGAAAAATAGCTATTCAAATGCCTAAGAGAGAGGCAAGAGAAGGAGAAGCGTACGACAACAAGGAACAAACAAAAAAGATCATAGTGACTGCAGAAGACAGATAAGAAAGATGTACATACGTAGGAAAAGATGTCTCCACAGATGAGGAAGAAGAATTGATACAGTTGATCTGGGAATATCGAGACATATTTGCCTGGACCTACAAGGATCTCAAGGGTGTGGAACCCTCCATTTGTTCCCATAGAATACCAATGACATCGGAGGCAAAACCATCAAAACAACGCCCTTACACCTATAATGAGATCTATGCCGCAAAAATAAAAGAAGAAATAGACAAGGTACTAGCTGTTGGAGTCATTTATGAGATAGAACATACTGAATGGGTATCACCACTAGTGGTTGTGCCTAAGAAGAACGGAAAACTCAAAGTATGCATTAACCTGAAAAAGGTCAATGCGGCCACGATTCGTGATAGCTACCCATTACCCATCACTGACCACCTATTGGAAAGAGTCATAAGAAAAGAAGTCTATAGCTTCTTAGACGGATTCTCTGGATACAACCAAGTAGCTATTGCTACTGAGGATCAACATAAGACCACATTCACGACTGAATGGGGAGTCTATGCTTTCAGAGTGATGCCTTTGGGACTCATTAATGCTCCTGCTACTTTCCAAAGGTTGATGTGTCATGTTTTCAAAGAATTCCTGAAGAAGAGTATGGAAGTGTATGTACATATTCAAATCAAAGGCAAGACCACATTCCTAAATTGCGGAAGATATTTGATAAATGCCGACAATACAGAGTCTGCATGAACCCTGAGAAGTGTGTCTTCATGGTAAGACAAGGGAAGATCTTAGGACACACAGTGTCAAGGAATGAAATATCTACATATGAAGACAAGATCAAGGTTATTTTAGAACTTCCTAGACCGAAGAATGCAAAAGAAGTGCAAGCATTTATGGGACATTGTAGATACTACCGTTGATTTATCCACATGTACGCCATAATTGCCAAACCTTTGTATGGACTGCTGACCCAATTCACTTGGACAGAGGAATGCTAGAAGGAATTTAATGAGTTAAAAAGGCGACTTAGCATGGCCCCAATTCTGAAAACATTGAATTGGAACAAGCCTTTCCATATTCATGTGGACACTTCAAAGTATGCAATAGGATGCATCTTAGCTCAGCCGACAGATCTAGGAAAGTTAGATCATCCAATTATCTATACGAGTAGAGAACTGAATCAAGCTGAGAGAAACTATACAACCATGGAACAAGAGGGATTAGGAATGGTGTACGCAATGAAGAAATTCAGACACTATCTCCTAGCCAACAAGTTCAAGTTCTTCATAGATCATCGTGCCTTATTATACTTAGTCAATAAGCCTTGTAACACGGGAAGACTGGTGAGATGGTTTTTGCTATTGATGGAGTTTGACTTTGAAGTAATTGTGAAAAAGGGAAATACCCACGTAAGAGCAGATCACCTCTCTAGATTAACACATGGAGACCACCAAGTGGAGTACCAGATGATTTGCCAAACACTTACTTGTTTAATTTGGAAGTGTGTCCAAAGTGGGCAGAGAAGCTAATTCCAATGCAGAGAAGCTAATTCCAATACTCATTCATGGCCCACAACACTCGATTAATAAAGAAAGTAAACATGAAATTCTACAATCATGCAACTTGCACATTATTCTCGGAAGTGTGTACCATAAGGAACCGAGCGGTGTATTATCTAGATGTGTTGAGGAAGACGAACAAGTGAAGTTGATTGAACAAGCTCATGTAAACAAATGGAGGATGCACAAAAGAATTCACGAAACTCTAAGAGAATTGAAACTATTAGGAGTATACTAGCATGATATGCCTAAAGATGTCCATGATTATGTTAATAACTGTGCAAAATGCTAGGAGACCACCCCGGAGGATCATACATCCTTACCTTTCTCAACAATAGCACCCAATTGGAGTAAAACATTGGTGAAATTCCTAAAGACAAGAGAACATGAGGATTAGCTTGGCAAGGAAGCGATCCCTAGAGGAAATGAGCAAGGATTATGTAACTTGGGAAGACAATTGTTCAAGAGAGGAAAAGATAATTAGTTACGGTTATGTGTGCACGAAGGAGAATACTTACCCATATTAGAGATGGCACACGCAAGTGCGGCAGCAGGTCATTTCTAAGTCGAGAGAACTATAAAAATGTTCCTCTTTGCAGGTTTGTGGTGGCCCACTCTACAAATGGATGTGGACACCTATGTACGAAGTTGTGAGACCTGCCAAAGGGCTAAATACCCGATTCCGAGAAATGACATGCCATTGAGACCTATGGTTTGCGCTAGAGCTTTTTCCAAATGGTGTATTAAATTTATAGGACCCATTCACCCACCAGCCAAAGGGTCACATGCCGAATACATCATAGTAGCCACAGATTATTTGACTAAATGGGTGGAGGCAAAGGCTACTAGGAAGAATGATGCTCAGATCACTGCCAAGTTTCTTTTTGAGCACATTTTCACCCGTTTCGGATTACCAATTGAGATTGTGAGTGACCGACGAATGCATTTCATTAATGAAGTAATAGAGTCTTTAATGAATGAATTCTTAGTGATCCATAAAAAATCAGCCCCATACCACCCTCAAGCAAATGGTCAAGCGGAAAGTTCCAATAAGGTGCATAGTATTGACAAAGATAGTCAATAGTAGAAGGTTAGACTCGGACAAACAATTGCATCATACAATTTGGGCCTTCTGAGTCGCTTACAAGACTGCCATTGAAACTACCCCATTCAATCTAGTGTACGGACAGAACACAATCCTCCCGATCGATTTTTTAGTGCCCTCTTTGAGAGTAGCCCAACAGTATGAATGGACAGGACATGAACTATCCAAGGAATTAGACCAAATTGAGAAGTTGCATGAGACTAGAATACAAGCGGTTGTGGGGATTTATGCGGCCAAGAGAAGACAAAAGGCATATTATGATGCACACATAAAAGACAAAGGACTAAAAGAAGGAGACTTAGTCCTAGTCTACACCTTGAAACAACATGCCAAGAAATTACAAAAATGTGGATATGGACCTCTCATCATCAATAGGATTTCCATTGGTGGAGCAGTTAATCTAGCTACTCTAGATGGAGATATTCTTCCTAACTACATAAGTGGATATCGAGTAAAACGATATATGGAGCCATTGACGGATCAAATGCTAGCATGCCTTGTAGGTGTGCAAAATAGGAAGAAGGAGGAAGAACGAATTAGAGAAGAAGCACGGCAAGAAGCCTTAGAGTGTATCAAGAAATGGAAAGAGTGGATAAGGCAAAGAGATGAATGGTATCTCCAAGGAGAAGAGCCTATTCCAATGGCTAATTACTAGGTTCATAATTCCGATACAACCAATGTCAGCATGTCCCAAGCTTATTTAAACCTAGGAATTGGAACAACGGATTATCAACTGATAGACGCGTTGATAGATTCAGGAGCAGCACTAGTAGATTCATCCTACTTGATTGGTGAACAAAAAGAAACCGACAAGGACAACACTCTTAAAGTCTTCCATGCAAAAGGGTGATCAACAACCTGGAAATCCACAATCAACTACTCACAGTTAGGAAACATTAACTTTAAATGGGTTCGCAAGGATCGAGTGAAGAAATAAGAGATGACAGTGCCAGTACAAGTCAATCGCCTTATAAAGAAAAGGGCAGACAAGGATTCTTCTTCAACAAAATCAAAACCAAAACTAGTTTTGAGAGTATGTCTTCCGAAGCCTTTGATTGAAGCTCAAAAAACACGGCAACAAATGTGGATTCCCAAGAAGGTCAGACATGCAGCCATTCAAGAGATAAACAAGCATGAGGAAACATTATATCGACACAACAGTACCATAAGGACTAGCGAGCTTCGTCACAGATACCTCAAGAGAAGGAGCCCCACAACTCCGATAACAAAAAAAGGAAGAGATACACCTGCAGCACGACAAAATGAGAAAAAGACAAGGCTTAAAATCCCTACTATGAAATGGATCTGGAAACTGAAGCAACAGCAAGGAATAGAACACCAGAATCAAGAAGATTTCTTTTGCACTCATGAAGCTTCCAATGCACCTAAAGTATGCATGATAGGGCCACATTAGGAGGCCAAGCATTCGGTACATGAGTTACATAATAGAATTAGTGGTGCACATTCTCCAATTGGGGACAGGTCATAGCTTCTACTTCCTTAGGAATGGACCTACTATGTAAATAAAATATTGCTTCGGCTATGCTCTTGTTTCTTTTAGGATAATATATATATATATATATATATATATATATATATGCATGCGGTAAGGGATCTAACTTATACGAGCAAGGGAAATGGAGTGATGCAACGAATGAGATGTCACTACAACACACATCACAAAAGAAATGTCTTCCATAGAAGCTAATGCTCTTTTCATTACAAGTGCAGATGGCCTCTGAAGATTCTGAAGCAACCATTTAGGAGGAAGTGATGGAATTCCCTCTACAAAGTGTGACTAAAGCAAAAGGACATTGGTTTAGAGATGATCAACCTACAGGAGATTACTTATTTTTGGTGACCATTAAATTCATGGATACAGATCATCAGTTCCCAGTGATGTCCAAAGACTTCAAGGTAGTACATGAACTCACATCAACTGTGTATGTTCTGAAGAAGGCGGGCATTCATAAATACTTTGAGCTGCCAATATACAAGCCTGATTTTTAGCGATGTGTGCAAGTGATGAATATGTTGCAGCCTGCCTTACATGATCCATTGGTGCCAGAGGCTAGAGTCATGGATGCAATAGGTGATGGGTCATCATCCAATTCATGCATGATCTAATAAAAGAAGCTTTTGGATGGGAAAAGGATGGAACCACGGTATTGAAGGAAGAAAGTCGAGGAGCAAAGAGCCGCACCTTCAATGAAATTAACTGCATTGATATTGAGGACGAAGTGAGACTCATCCATCAACACTTCTGTTTTCTGAACATGCATAGGTACACCGCTCCTCAAAAGATAGTAGTGCAAATGCTGTCACACACTATTAAGCAAATCGGGAATCAAGTCAATATGACTCCCTATATCCAAGAAGGACTATTTGAGGCTAAGAAGCAGTGGGGTCATAAAAGGTTTTTGAATGGCAATAGCACCTTAACTATCTTAATATATCATGCATTGGGCATTAGAGAACATTTAAGAGGGATGCCATCATCCGAGGGCATGGCCAAATATGCAAAGGTTGCTACCATCCCAAAAAAGAAAAAAGAAGTAAAAATCATTGAAGAGGCAGAAACAAGCTCACAACCTAAAATGCGAGGTACAAAGAGATTAAGGGAAATGATGCAAGCAGAAACAGAATTGCCAGCCTCAAAGAGGGCACATGTACTTCCAAAGACAAGAATTGAAGACCATCGCCCGATTACAGAAGAAGAATTGACAAGAGCCCTGGAAGACACACATCAATATACTGAAGGTCAAGTAAATCTATCAGTGCAAGGGCACCATTACCAGCAAGTCCACCAAGATATGGAACAAAAAAAGAGGCTAACCAAGGTGCATCGATACAAGGAATTAGGGTTGGTAAATTCAAGCTCATCTTCAGATGCACAAGAGGAACCAAACACCTCCTTATTGAATACGGACATTTGAAGTGAGTCAATGGAAAATGGGAGGAATTAAATGAAGTGAACTACAATGCAGAAGAGGAGGGCATGAAGGTAAATCACATGCCCATCAACCCCAATCAAGACACCACAGGAAAGGAGGTATCCCAAGAAAGAGTACATGTCATCAAATTAAATGAAGCATCTAACATTCAAATCCAAGAGACTAAGCTTGTAGGAGAGGGATCCTTCAAGAATCCCAAAGAAGAAACAAAAGAAACTATGGTGGAAGAGTCAGAACCCTTCACACCAATAAAGGTAGTGGTAGAACCCTCCCCTATGGATGTTACATTTCAAGGGAGTGCCACGAAGATTATCAATATAGAGGAAGAAAGCAAAGAACCAAAAGTACAACTCCAAATTAGACAACCACATAATGAAACTATACATGTGGAACACGAAAGGGATGTACAAATAGGGGAAGCTCCAAGCATTCCAAAAACATGGTTGTATGTAGACATCGCTCAGCTCAAGCTAGTGGTGCAACATATGATCAAAACTGCCATGGATACACAACAATTAATGCTTGAGGCTGATGCTCACTATGACAAAGCAATGCAAGAAAAGCATCAACTTCATGAAATGGGTAAGAACCTTTCTGCACAACTGATTCAGGCACAACAAAACATAGCAGATAAAGAGAAAGAAGTCGACGAGGCCAGGCAGCAATGTAAAACAATAGAGGCCGAAAATCAGAAATTGAAAGAACAACTACAGGAGTTACTAAAGAAATATGATGCTAGCGAGGCCGAGAAAACACGGATGAATGCAAGAAGCAAGATCTTGGAATCACAAATCAAAATATACATGGAAGAAGCAGAGAACTTAAGGAACAGAAACAAGGAGTTGATGACAGCTCTTCTATGTAATCAACCTATAGAAGCTCAGGAAGTGCCAGAAAAGGACACAAAGGCATTGGAGGAAAAGTTAACTAGGTATGAAGCCTTCAGCTCAAGCAGGAGCAGGCCCTCATTGCGGAATGGGAGAAGAGGTATATGGAAGATACCATAGCACTAAGGACAAAGGGGAAGATAGCTGAAAATCGGTATGTAGCACAATGTAAAGAAGACATTGATCAACTTGCTATCATAGGCGAAGAGCTCGTAAAAAACAAAGAAACGATTTTGAAGGCCAATGAAGATATTAGGCAAAAAGATGAAATGATAAAAGCAACTACAAGGTCAACTAGCACAAAAGACAATAGAGAGGACACCAATAGTTCCACACTCCATAGCGGCTACTGAGGAGATTGAGGTACGTCCTCTCTCTCCCCCCTTACATCATTCGCCAATAAGGGAGGAAACGGAGATCCACTCTGAACGTACTCATCGGGATATTGCAGAACTGAGCCGAAATGAGAGAGCACTATTGTTGTCCCAACTTACAGAAGATTTTGAAGATCAAGTAGTCAAAGTCATGAAGGAAGCACAGATCGACATCAAGAATCCAGAACAAATAATGAGACCATTCAACGTACCATATGGTTTACTTAAAGAACAAACAAGGCAATATATAAAGAAAACAACCAAGAAAGAGCTAGACTCTAACCTCCAATTTAGCATGCAAACATTCACCTACACTCAAGAGGAATTTGACAAAGCTGATCCCATATGGAAGAGGAAGTTCTTGGAGAAAAATCCGACCCTAAGGGTACACTGGGAATCCTCACCATACATACTTCAAGTAAATCCATCCTTTTGCCTAGTACCCCGAAGACGCTCTTGGGTGCAATTTTGGGAAGGTAAGTGCCAGGGAAGCATCAATAATCAGTGGCTCAACTATCCACTACTACCGAGTCCACCTAGATATTATTTACCGACAGAAGAATACATGATCAAGACGATCAAATTTTGGATAGATCGCTATGCCAGTGTACCTGATCTAGCTGTTAAGATGACGAATAAGATTTTGAGCATGTTACTTACAGTTATTAAAGTGTTTAAGCATGCTCAATATACTTTTTTGAACTTCATCGACATTAATCAGGGACCCGACGCCCTCATTTTTTATCTATCAACTATACAGAGCCGATTAACACTTATGGCTATATACTCGAGGCTTATGTTTTTGCCAAGCACTTACATGCAACTGTTTGAAGAAGCATTCTTTAAGGGATTTTTTGAAATCGACTCTGAGATTTTGTAAAGATGTCTTCGAATCTTAATGCTAGAATGGTGGCCTACGAATTGAGTTTCTTTGCAGACCATTGCCAGGCACCAGACGATGGAGTCAAATCAAACCAATGGAAAGAATTTATGCTATGTCATGCAAATCAACTAAATCAACGAGAGCAACAAGCCATACAGACATACTCACGTCATCACAAAAATCATGTCGGGGACGACAGAGTTCAGGTGGAGGTACGTGTGGAAGGGAATCAAGCAAAAAGAGAAGTAGAAGAAAATCAAAGAATAAAGTTGCTCAATAAGGAATGAAGATCATCAAGAAAAAGAACAACTCTCTGACCAAAGCCCCGCAAGGGCACGCATCAGGCAACAACGCCAAAGGCCCAGGTCCTGAGGAGTGGAATTAAAGAAAGATAACAACCAGGACATTTCATGGGAGGTTGCACACAGCTTCCTCATCCACTAGGAGCAGGCGGTGAAGAGAAACAAGCTGAGGAGAGAGGCAACACACAAAGGACTCTGCATTGGATAAGATAACCAATTGTCTAAAGGTCCTAGGTGTCTCCTCATCCACTGGATGCATGCAATGGAAAGAAATGGAACAGGTCCTAAAGGATGACAAAGCAGATTCAGAAATAGGGCCTTTGAAACGTAATTCTCTCTTAAAAGAGAATAGAGATCAGCAAATTAAGGCGTGCGTGACAACCAAATTAACACAGCAACCCAGATTTGTGATATAAGGAATACCAAGGGGCAAACAGAAGCAAAGGACATACCTCAGATAAAGTAACAAATTGCCTGACAGTCCTTATCACTTCTTTGACCACTAGGTGCGTGTATTCAGAAGCCTTAGACAAGCTACAAACGAGAAGCAAAAGCCTGTCAAGGGATGATAGAGACAAAGAGGGGAAGAGTGTTGCAGATCAAAGAGGCACAAAAGAGGAGCCCCAAAATTTTTTAATTAATGGGCATATTTTTCTTCTTCAAAATCTTAGGAATTCCCTAAAAAGCCATGTAAATGCACTAGAGGAGTCCAATAGATGCATAATCCCAAATCATTGTAATATATTTCTTATAAAATAGTAGGAGAATAGAGATTAGTCAATAAAGTGCCGATCACTTGTGTGAAAGGACCATTTTTAGGGCACATGTATATAAGTCACTTTGTGACTCTTTGTAAGGATTTTTTGCCATTGTGAAGAAGGAGAGCTCCTGAATTTCGAATTTTCTTCTTTCCTGTAGATTTTCATCTTCTCTATGATCTTTTGGGTGTGTGTGAAGCTTGAAATGTGTGTGTAAGATTGTTCTCTATCCCTCCCCATCACTTTTGAGCTGTTGTAGTGTGTGTGTGAGCAAGCACGAGTTGTGGAGTGAGTGTGTGTGTTTCCTACCAATCACTATTTCTATCATAACTTGAAGTACAGTTGTCATAATCAAGTGAAATGACCTCTACTAGAAGCGTCTCATCAAGAGCTTCGAAAGCAATCTACTATTCGCCATATTCAGAGTTCTGAACTCGGAGATATCCTCGATTTAGTGAAAACTGTTGTAAGTGGTATTGCGGCAAGCACTTCCAGTAGTTAAGTGAGTTAGAGAGGTAGGTTAGTCTTTTCTCATGCATGCAAGCTGAACCACTTCATTTTCCATCACATGTGCACACGTCCTCGTATGTTTGGTTAGGTCAGCTCTTCAGATTGACAAATAAGCATGTGTCAATTCCCCATTATACGCACTTGTGTGGCAAACGAGATTTAGTCTCTTTGGCACAAGTCCCTAAGACTTTGTGACTTAGGTACACAGTGAGTATATGGCCATAAGCATTAGTCGGCTTGGTATAGTTGATAGATAAAAAATGAGGGCGTCTAACCCCTGATTGATGCCGATGAAGTTCAAAAAGGTATATTGGGCATGCTGAAACACTTTAAAAATAACTGTAAGTATCATGCTCAAAATTTTATTAGTCACCTTGATGACGAGATCGGGTACGGTTGCATAGGGAGCAATCCAAAATTCGATGGTCTTGATCATGTATTCCTCTGTCGGTAGATAATCATGAGGTGGACTTGGTAGTAGTGGATAGTTTAGCCACTGATTATTGATGCTTCCCTGGCATTGTCCTTCCCAAAATTGCGTCCAAGGGCGTCTTTTGGGTACCGGGAAAAAAGACAGGTTGACTTGGAGTGTGTATGGTGCTGCTTCCCATTGTACCCTTAGGGTTGGATTTTTCTCCAAAAATTTCCTCCTCCATACGGGATCAGCTTTGTCGAATTCCTCTTGTGTGTAGGTGAATGTTTGCATGCTAAACTAGAGGTTGCTATCTAGCTCTTTATTTGTTGTGTTCTTTATGTATTTCCATGTTTTCTCTTTAATTAGACCATATGGTACATTGAATGGTCTCATTACCTCTTCCAGATTTTGGTTTTCGATCTTTGCTTCCTTCATGACCTTTACCACTTGATCTTCAAAATCTTCTGTAAGCTGGGACACCAGTAGTGCCTCTCGTGCCAGCTTAGTTCTGCAATATCTCGATGATGTCGTTCAGAGTGGATCTCCGTTTCCTCCCTTATCGGTGAATGATGTAAGGGGGGAGAGGGAGGACGTACCTCAATCTCCTCGGTAGCCATTGTGGATTGTGGAACTACTGGTGTCCCCTTTCTCGTCTTCTGTGCTAATTGATCCTGTAGTTGCTTGATCAATTTAGCTTTATCCTTAATCTCCTCGGTGGCTTTCAAAATTGTTTCTTTGTCTTTTAGGAGCTCCTCGCCAACGATCGCGAGTTGATTTGCATCTTCATTGCATCGCTCAAAGTGTTTGTTTTCTGCCACTTTCCACTTCTTCCTCAGTTCTACTATGTCATCCATATACCTTTTCTCCCATTCTACGACGATGACTTGCTCCTGCTTGAGCTGATCTTCATACCGTGCCATCTTTTCTTCCAATGCTTTTGTGTCCTTTTCTGGCACTTTAGGAGCTTCTATCGGTTGATTACATAGGAGGGTTGTCATCAGCTCCTTGTTTCTGTTTCGTAATTTATCTGCTCTTCCATGTATACCTTGATTTGCAATTCAAGGATCTTACTTCTGGCATTCATCTGTGTTTTGTCTGCTTTGCTAGGCTCATATTTCCTTTCGTAAATCCTGTAATTGATCTTTTAGTTTTTGATTTTCTGTCTCTAGTGTGTTGCATTCCTGCTTGGCTTCTTGGATTGCTGTCTCTTTCTCTGCTATGATCTTTTGTGCTTGAATCAATTGGGCAGAGAGATTCTCACCTATCTCTTGGAATTGGCATTTTTCCCGCATTGCCCTGTCATAATCAACGTCAGCCTCAAGTTGAGTATCCATGTCAGTTTGTATCATGTGGTGCACCACTAGCTTGAGCTGAGCGACATCCACATTTAACCAAGTTTTTCGGATGCTTGGAGCTTCTCTTGTTCTTTCGCACTTGAAGTTAGCATTTTTTGATTACGAGAGGCTAACAGCAGGTTTCCATGCTGCTGATCTCTCTTTTTCATAGAAGGCTTTAGGATCATTGTCCCCCTTGGTTCCCTTCTGTTCACCATTCAAGTAGGACGAATCTACTTTCTCCTTGGATACATTGAGGTTTGAATTCCTTTCTTTTGTCATACCTTCTTCTGATTGATTATGATGGAATCTGTTGCTATGTGCTCTTCTACGATTTGTTTAGCACTCTTGATGATATCCTGTCTATGGGAGGGTTTCTCTTCTAATAGACTAAAGATTTCCTTGTGCCCTATTTTGGCTGAAATGTATCCTTGGGCTAGGTGGATGCTCACCTCATTCTCAATGATCCACTCTCGCCCTAGGATCAAGTTCTCGATTAGCTCCTCATCTCTGCACACTAGAACTCGTTGTTCCATAGTTGAATTTCCTAGGTGGAGGGATAATGTAGCTTCTCCAATGCATTCTATAACTTGACCTCCCACACCTATCATGTGTGCTTTTGTAGGTGTTATAGTTGTTTGAAGATGTGTGATGACTGTACTTCGTATGCAACTGAGTGCTGCTCCTGAATCTATCAAGGCATCTATTAGCTGGTACTTTGTCGTTCCAATTCCTAGGTTTAAGCATGGCTGGGATGTGTTGATATTGATCGTGTCGGACTTATGAACCTGATAGTTAGCCATGGGAATAGGCTCTTCTCCTTGTAGATACCGTTCATCTCTTTGCCTTATCCACTCTTTCCATTTCTTGATACGCTCTAGGGCTTCTTTCTGCACTTCCTCTCTAATCTGCTCTTCCTCTCTCTTCCAATTTTGTGCACCTGCAAGTCGTGCTAACATTTGGTCCGTCAATGGCTACATATAACGTTTTACTCAACATCCACTTATGTAGTTAGGAAGAACATCTCCATCTAGAGTAGCTAGATTAACCGCTCCACTAGTGGAAATTCTATTTATTATTAGTGGTCCATATCCGTGCTTTTGTAACTTCTTGGCATGTTGCTTCAAGGTGTAGACCAAAAATAGATCTCCTTCTTTTAGTCCTTTGTCTTTGATGTGCGCATCATAATACGCCTTTTGTCTTCTCTTGGTCGCATCCTGCAACAACCTGTATCCTAGTCTCATGTAACTTCTCAATTTGGTCTAGTTGCTTGGATAATTCATGCCCTGTCCATTCATACTGTTGGGCTACTCTCAAAGTTGGCACTAAAAAATCAATTGGTAGAATTGCATTTTGTCCATACACTAGATTGAATGGGGTAGTTCTAATGGCAGTCTTGTAAGCGACACGGAAGGCCCAAATTGCATGATGCAATTGTTTGTCCCAATCTGACCATCCACTATTGACTATCTTTGTCAATACTGTGCATAACACCTTGTTGGAACTTTCAGATTGACCATTCGTTTGAGGGTGATAAGGGGTTGATTTTTTATGGATCACTAAGAATTCATTCATTAAGGACTCTATTACTTCATCAATGAAGTGCGTTCCTCGGTCACTCACAATCTCAATTGGTAATCCAAAGCGAGTGAAGATGTGCTCAGAAAAAAAACTTAGCAGTGGTTTGAGCATCATTTTTTCTAGTAGCCTTCACCTCTACCCATTTACTCAAGTAATCTGTTGCTACTATTATGTATTCGGCATGTGATCCTTTGGCTAGTGGGTTAATGGGTCATATAAAATCAATACCCCATTTGGAAAATGCTCTAGCGCAGATCATAGGTCTCAATGGCATGTCATCTCGTCTAATTGGATATTTGGCCCTTTGGCATGTCTCGCAAGTTCAAACATATGTGTCAGCATCCATACGTAGAGTTGGCCACCACAAGCCTGCAAACAGGATCATTTTTATAGTTCTCTCGGCTGAAAAATGACCTCCTGCAGCACCTACGTGTGACATCTCTAATATGGGTAAGTATTCTCCTTCATGCACACATAGCCGCAATCGATTATCTTTTCCTCTCTTGAATAATTGTCTTCCCATAATTACATAATCCTTGCTCATTTCCTCTAGGGATCGTTTCCTTGCTAAACTGATTCCTTCTTTATGCTCTCATGTCTTTAGGAATTTCACTAATGTTTCACTCCATTTAAGTGCTATTGTAGAGAAAGGTAAAGATGTGTGATCATCTAGTATGGTTTCCTCACACTCCGTGCAATTACTGACATAATCATGGACATCTTTAGGCATATCCGGCCAATATACTCCTAACCGTTTCAATTCTTGTAGAGTTCCATGAGTTCCTTTGTGCATTCTCCATTTGTTTACATGGGCTTGTTCAAGCAACTTCTTTTGTTCGTCTTCCTCTACACATCTTGACAGTACGCCATTGGGTTACAATAATGTGTAAGTTTCGTGATTGCAGATTTTCCTTTTTACTTTCTTTATTCATTGAGTGTTGTGGTCCATGAGTGAGTATAGGGATTAGCTTTTCTGCCCACTTGGGACACACTTCCAAATTAAACAGATAAGTATCTGGCAGATCGTCTGGTACTCCGCTTGGTGGTTCTCCATATGTTAGTCTTGAGAGATGATCTGCCCTCACATGGGTGTTTCCTTTCTTCACAATTACTTCAAAATCAAACTCCATCAATAGCAGAAACCATCTCACAAGTCTTTCTGTGTTGCAAGGCTTATTGACTAAGTACAATAAGGCTTGATGATCTATGAAGAACTTGAACTTGTTGGCTAAGAGATAGTGTCTAAATTTTTTCACAGCATACACCATTCCTAAGCCTTCTCTTTTAGTAGTCGTATAGTTTCTCTCTGCTTGATTCGATTGTCTACTTGCATAGGCAATTGGATGATCCAACTTTCCTTCATCTACTGGCTGAGCTAAGATACATCCTATTGCGTAATTAGAAGCGTCCACATGAATATGGAAAGGCTTATTCCAATTGGCTGTTTTCAAAATTGGGGCTGTGCTAAGTCTCCTTTTTAACTCATTAAATGCCTTTTCGCATTCATCAGTCCAAGTGAATTGAGTCAACAATCCATACAAGGGTTTGACAATTATGGTGTACATGTGGATAAATTGACAATAGTATCCACAATGACTCATAAATGCTTGCACTTCTTTTGCATTCTTTGGTCTAGGAAGTTCTAAAATTACCTTGATCTTGTCTTCATCTATCGATGTTCCGTTCCTAGACACTATGTGTCCTAATATCTTCCCTTGTCTCACCATGAAAACGCACTTCTCAGGATTTAGACATACTCTATATTGTCAGCATTTATCAAATATTTTCCGCAATTCAGGAATTTGGTCTTGCCTTTGATTTGAATATGTACATAGGTCATCTACATACACTTCCACACTTAACTTTAGGAATTCTGTGAAAATGTGACACATCAATCTTTGGAAAGTAGCAGGTGTGTTAGTGAGCCCAAAAGGCATCACTCTGAAAGCATTGACTCCCCATTCAATCGCAAATGTGGTCTTATGTTGGTCCTCAGTAGCAATCACTACTTGGTTGTATCCAGAGAATCTGTCTAAGAAGCTATAGACTTCTTTCCCTGCAACTCTTTCCAATAGGTGGTCGGTGATAGGTAATGGATAGCTATCACAGATCATGGTTGCATTGACTTTTTTCAGATTGATGCATACTCTGAGTTTTTCGTTGTTTTTAGCCACAACAACTAATGGCGACACCCATTCGGTGTGTTCTATCTCGTAAATGAATCTAGCTGCTAATAGCTTGTCTGTTTCCTCTTTTATTTTAGCCACATAGACCTCGTTGTATGTGTAAGGGTGTTGTTTTGATGGTTTTGCCTCCAATGTCATTGGTATTATATGAGAATAAATGGAGGGTTCCATACCCCTGAGATCCTTATAGGTACAAGCAAATACATCTCGATACTCTCGGATCAACTGTATCAATTCTTCTTCCTCTTCTATTGACACATCTTTTCCTATGTTTGTACATCTTTCTTCTCCATCTTCTAAAGTCACTATGATCTTTTTCATTTGTTCCTTGTTGTCGTATGCTTCTCCTTCTCTCGCCTCTCTCTTAGGCATTTGAATAGCTATTTTTCTCTCTTCTACTTTGTACCTCTTGAAATGCTCTGGTACCTCAAAAAGATCAGGGTTTGGTTCAATCTTACTCACACTTTCCTCCTGTTTTGGTACTATAGGGGCTGGCTGTATTGCTAATACTTTGGTCATTCCATACTTGTCTTCGGTTTGAATGGCTTCTAGGTAACATTCTTTAGAATCAAATTCTGGTTCCATTTCTATGCTCTTGTATTCTTCTTTCCATTCCTTTTCCAATATTTCTCCTGCTTCTACTTCCTGAAGGACAACCATGTACAAATTTACAACGTAGCCTTCTTCATCCACACATTCATTCATCGTCAGAACTTCTTCGTTCACACATACATCTAGGGTTGCTAGGATTTCCATCCAAACATGCAGTTCAAATGCCTCATCAAGAAAGATTTGAGGCATGTACATTTGGTCCTCTACGGGTCGATAATTTGGATGTCCTATGGGCCATAATTGCATCTAGTTATCCTCTTTCTTGGCTTCTTTACACATCCACAATTGGGCATCCTCATGCATCCAAGATTGATCGCTTGATCCAGCACTATGGATTGACAAATCATCCTCCTCCTTATGTATGGAGTTCCATTGTAGTGGGGGTACATCTCAGTGCACAAATATATGCAAATTTATCTTGGTGGTGTTTCCTTGATGTTGAAGGTATAATGAGTCTCGTCCCCAATCTTGTACTACCCTAACTTGTCTCATCAAGGGTCGTCCTAAGATCATCTCATAGTTATTTGCTTTTCCAAATTGACAGATGGCTAAAGTATGCTCAAATTCAACTCCACAGGTGGTCACTTTGATCTTTTCGAATATTCCCAATGGTTTCTCCACATGGCCATCTGCTAATTGAAGCTTTATACGAGTGGGTCGTAGGGCGGGCTTTCCCCATTTTTCCCAAATCGCTTTGGTAGCAATACCTACTCCCGCTCCTGTATCTAAGATGGCTTTGGTCATATAGCCATTGTAGGTGACAGATAGAAATGTGTTACCCTCATCTCCTTCACTGAATTCTCCAACTTTATCCACAGGGATTTGTACATTAGATGGGTTTTCATTTCCCTTGCTTTCCTTTTCGTTCTTATCCTGCTCTAACTCCAATTGTCCCACTAATTGTTTCCATAATTGTGGTTTAACACATAGTAGTTCTTCCACAGTCAATTGGCATTGCACTTTGGTCCTTTTAAGTTCTGTTAGATTGTGTGAATTCTTATCTGAGTTTCCTTTTCCTTTCCCTCGTACTGTGGGTGCACGGAAGATTATGGACTCTTTTTCATATTCTCCCGTGTAGTTTGGTAAGGTAGAAATACTCTGGGCCTCCTCCCTATTTTTGTCTAGTCTCGAAACTTCCTCATATATTTCTTCCATGTTAGGCCCGGATTGGTGATCTTCCACATCTAATTCCTCAAAAGGAGGTTTTGCAACTCCATTCCTTTTCCATTGATCTTCTTGAATTCTATTCCACAATTCTTTTGGCCAGTCCGCCTCTAAATCCGGGACTGTGGACATAGGTTCATCCTGGGTTTTCAATAGTTCTCATTTATTGTCCTTCTCTTTTGATTCCTTGTCCTTGACTTTAACACAATCCTTGTATTGATCCTCTGATATTCTTGTCTCAGGTAGAGCTAGGATAGTCTTCTCTAGGGTGGCATGGGCTACCTCTATGAGTTTTCTGCATATCGCTAGTCTCCTTTTCTAACTCCCCTTGTGGGTAAAGCTTTTCATGTTGCTCTACATTCAATCCATTCTTAATTCTAGCTTGGTATGCTTTCAACCACATGTCTAAATCATCTGGTTTCGGGTCGGCTAGAATTGATTCTGGCTTCTCTGGCTCTCGTGTCTGCGGTGTAATGGAAATTTCCTCCTGATCCTCAGGTCTTTTAGATTTCTTATTGCTATGTGCATGCTTCTTGTCTTCCTTGTTTTTGTTTTTCATCCATTTTTCTTTGAGTTTTTCTCTCCTTTCCTTCCACTTTTGGTTTTTCATTGCTTAGGTACTCTTGCATGGGTCTTCTGAATCTTCCACTATTTGAATTCTGGGGTCTAAGATTTTAATGTTTTCTTGTTCAAGGTCCGTTCGTTTTCCTTCTTGTTCCTTCGTTCGTTCTTGTGTACTCACCTTTAATGGTACGGTGTATTCCTTGTCACTTCCCGATGCTTCTATCACTTCGACCACATTAATAGGTGCAGTGTCCTGGGCCTTATTGGGATTTTTTGGGCAATCTCTGAAGAGATGTTCCTTTCCACAATCATTTCAATACCCTTCCCAAGTCCTAGGGGGTGGTTGGTTATATGGCCGAGTGCATTCTCTGATAAAGTGGTCTCCTCCGCATCTATAACACGGTCCTCTTGGCATAGGTGGTCTGATGGGTGGTCTTACGGGTACCTGTGCTTTAGGTGCGATGTACATTAGTGTCGCCACCTCTAGTCCATAGATATTATCATAACCTTCGTATCCATAGTATGGCGGGTCATAAGCTTGCTCGTACTCCATCATACTAGCATCATAGGAATAGTAACCTCCTTGGGATTGCTCGTATCCTAGGTTCATTGATTCTACACTGGCTATTGGTGATGCTGGCGCTATGGCTCTTTCTAAGTTTCCTCTAGTTGGGCATACTTGATAGGTACCACATGTTGGGGAAGTGGTGGTTGTGGTCCTGACACTGGATGAGGGTTTCCAAATTGTACTTGGTCATATGGTCTAGGTGCTCTTGGTGGTGTTGGGTAGGGATTATACCTAGGCATCTCCCTACCTGGCTCTCTAGGTGGGTATCCATATGGTCAATACTGAGATGGGTTTAAGGGTCGTGTCTGCCTATTGAATGGGTGATTCTTCGTGTTATGGTTGGTGTATTTCTGTTCTATGTGGCAATACAAGGTGGTCCCTTGATGTGGCTGCCTATTATAGGGGTAAGCCTGAGGTACACCTGTTCCTCCTCGTACACACATGGGAGTGGGGTGATCACCTCCACATAGAATACATCTTCTCAACATGGGAACTCTTAGAGATGGATGCTAGTATTTTCTTTGTCCGTGAACTCCTAACTTCTTTGCTACGAGTTCTGCTAATTCTTCTATGTTACTAGAGTTGGATGTAACCATACTCCGAGTGTCTTCTAATTTAGTAGGACTAGTCGTACTCTTGAGATCATCTGCTAGGTTATCCTCTAGGTCAATACACTCTTGAAGGCATTCACTCAATGTATGTAGCCTCTTTACATAGACTAAAGTTCTTAACGTCCTGTTTGTTAGTCTGTCCAAGAACAATGATATCATTTTTTGCTGTGTAGGTCTTTCTACTACTTGGCATCTATCAACATACTGATTAAATCTTTGTGCACTTGTTTTCACTGTTTCATTTGCGTTTTGTTTGAAGTTGTGGATTAAAGATGAAGAGTTGTGTTTAATCCCTCTTTTAGTAAATTCCCTTATGAATTCTTGAAAGAATTGCTCAATATCTCCAAATTGGTTGGGATCTAATGGCTAGAACCATGTGAGAGCCGTTCTTGTGAGAGTGAGTCCAAAGGACTCATACTGCTCAAAGAAATCATCCACTTGTTCAGCCCTTAGAACTTGTTTAAATTCAGCCATGTGGTCGTATGGTTCTTCCAATCCATCATAGTGATTTCTCATACATTTGGCCACATGAATCGGTCTTAATCTTCTCATGGGCTCTAGCCATCTGAGCATTACCGGGATTGTTGGTCTCATTGGATGCATTCCGAGCTGCACTCCTAGTGGTGGTCTTGGTCTCACTGGTAGCCTGTGTAGCTTGCCCACTCTGGGGTGTGTTTGATTGTGTGCTTGCACTCTTGGCATTGTAAATTGTACATGGGTTTGGTTTGGAACACTTCGATGGCTTGTTTGTCTCGACATTGTATGAAAAACCTGCATTGAATGGACACGTTCTTTCCGCCCATCATTTAAAATTATTTTTCCATCCTTCAAAATCTTCGAGATAAATTTGGTCCTCCCATTTTCTTAACAACCTAATACCTCCATAGCTAACTGATACTTAATATTTGTATGCAAAGTTCTTAAAAGAGTTAGCAGCAAAGGTATTAGGTCGACTACAATAGGAGAAACAGATGTGTCAGGAAGATTCTAAAGGTTCGGTGGAAAATTCTAAAGGCTAGATGGACAAAACATCTTCATTCAATACAGGTATGTATAATTTGACCTTACTTTCATAACATGTGCATGTGTGTATATCTGTGTGTATGTTTATATGTGTGTATGTTTATATGTGTGTATGCATTCATGTATAATTATGTGTATCTCTATATATGCATGTATTTATATGTATATATTTATGCATGTATATATATAAATAGATAGAAAATTGAAAATTATACCTTAATAGTGCCGAAACAGATACATTACTCCATCCAAAATGATTTTGAAGATTGAGAATAAGTAAGCTTGCACTTAGTCGTGTCAAATGTCTTCCTTCATATACATGTTTTAGACATTCCTCTCGAAGATATTTCTCATTTTCACAAATATCAATGCTCTCACAGTCATTTTGATACCAATCCTCAATAAAATCTGCCATGCCATCATCTTCATCATTGTCGCACAAATCTTGTACTTTATCTTCTTTTGAATATAGATCTTTCAACCTTGTGTACTCCAAAGGATCACTTTTGTGTAGCCTCCTCATAGAATCTTCTGATAAATGAGGCCTTACTAGCAATTGTGAATGGTGTAGAGGAATATCATCAACATCATATGTTGGAATCTACACACATGAATAAAAATCATTAGTATTCCATAAATGAATAAAAATTAAACTTTAAACATAAAATTAAATATATAAGTTATTAAATATGGATAGAAAAATTTCATTCTCTCTCTAGCTAAAAGGTGCTCTTGGAGGTCTACGCCATCCATAATTCACTAATAATTCATCACCACCATGTAATGTAGTAATAGGTTTGACAACTATGCATCTTGATACATCTCTACTCATGTATGGTGATTCATGACTATTTTGACGCTCCTCAAATGTGTGATTAGTCCAACTATTATGTAACCCTCGACTGCTATTTATTGAACATGTTATATTTCCATGTATGTAAGGTCTTCCATCAATAGATAATCTTTCATTTTCTAGACGCGAAATCCTTCTACTAGTAAGGGATGTTGCATTCAAGAATATTCCATAAGTACTTATGCTTTGAACATAACGTGCAAGTCAATGCCAATCTCCCCATCCGTATGTAGGACCACAAAATGATATAAGAGTGACTTCAGAGTTCGAAGGCACATACAAATCCTTTACAATAAAGAGACCACGACCATCATTAGTAATAGTGGATGGAGCAATCATATAGCGATTACCCCAAAAGTTGAAAACCTCTCCATCTAAAGGAAGTGGTCCTCTATTCCATCCTCCATATCTTATTTTATCATATGTTTGTACTAGAGAATGATCACGAGCTGGCAATGGATAATCTCCAGTCGTTTCAGTCTCTAAACCAGGAGGTAGAGGATTTCTAGAAACCTCTACTTGTAATTGATGAACAGCAATTCCATGACATGGACGAGGTATATTAACATTATGAGAATTATTATCATCATCATCATCATCGAGCAAGTATTCCTGTATATCAATAGTAATTTGATTTTGTATATGGTTTTTAAATAAAATAATGACATTAATTTATAGAAAAAAAAGCATAACCAAGCATTATCACATTGAATAGGTGGTGGTGCATGCTCAAAAGTACCATCCTCTGCCTCATGCTCAATACATTCCAATTGTGTTCTTTGATATGTGCCATAGCAAAAGTTACACCAACATATAATATGCTATTGATAGTAAAATGCATCATAATTCCTATCGGAGAACACATGTGAAGTCGTTACATGGGTAGGAGGCGGTGGAGTGCCCTCTGATTGATCAGAATCTAATTATACCAAGAAACCAAAAAATATATCAGCTTTGTATCTATCAAATATATTTAAAATTAAAAGTTTGATATACTTACAGTATATAGTCCTTGCATGATTAGAAGACGGTGGTGGAGTTCCATTGATTGATCGGAATCTACAAATAATGATATTTGATATTAATAATCTGATTATTTACATACATAAACATTCACATATACATATTTACACATACACACATATTCACATATACACATTTACACATACACACATATTCACATATACACAAATACACATTATTGTGGGATAAATGCATGTATTGTGTATGAATGAGTGTATATGCATGCATGTGTATCTGTGTATGTATATATGTGGATATGTATATGTGTGTTTATGTTATATGTATGTATATGTGTATATGTATGCATATGTATGTGTATGTGTTTGCATATATATGTGTATATGCATATGTGTATGTTTATGTGTGTTTATATATGTGTATGTATTCTGATTCTTTTTTTTCTATTTGAGATTAAATTAACAAGAGATATTGTATGGTGGAAAAAAATAAGAGGCAACCTAACATACCACCTGAGACATGGTAGTTTTTTCATAGATAGCTATGTCTTCAACAGTCATTTCCTCATTAGAAGGTATACAAATTAATAGTTTATATTTATAGTTCTCATATAATTTTTAACATTTAATTTATGTATTTCTTTTTTCTTTAAATAGACAGGCTGCTGCAAAGAAGAGAGTTGAGTCGGGCCACACATCACACCTATGCCACAAGGGCCATCATGGTTTTGTAGCTATATTTATAAGTATATGTGTTATTGTGAGATATATTTTTTATTTTAGCTAAAATGCAAGAAACTAATCTTTTTTATTTGTTTCAATGCAGCGAAAGGATTATGGCCGATATCCTATGAAACATGAGATCTAGTATGCTACACATTTTGGATATCGGCATTTGAGCAAGTATATGCGAGATCATCCGGATGCATTTGTGAGTATTATTAAATTTTATATAATTATTTTATTTTTATGGATGTTTTAATTGTTTTTCTTATTTACATTTGTAATATGTAATACAGGAGTATTATGGAGAGGCAGATATGGATGAGGTGGAGAGATAAACACAGGAGGGATAATCTCGATTGTCACAGGGTGCTCACATAGATACATTAGATCATGCGGATGATTGTGATGATGAGGATGATCATGATGCTGATGATGATGATCATCATGATGATGATGATGATTAGGATTCTTGATTATAATAGTTGATATGTATTTACATTGATATATATATATATATATATATATATATATATATATATATATATATATATATATATATATATATATATATATATATATATATATATATATATATATATATATATATATATATATATATATATATATATATATATATATATATGTGTGTGTGTGTGTGTGTGTGTATATATAATCTATACATTGTTCATTTAAGTTATGTTTTGAATTGTGTGTATGGTATTAAGTAATGAAAAGTTTTGTTCTATTGATTGTTATTACTGTTTATATTAAGCATGTGTTTCATTACTTTAATTATATAATTTGTTCATATTTATGTGTGCTTCTGTGTATATAAAATGTATATATGCACATGTAGGTATATATCTATATGTGTAAGTATGTTTATATGCATGTATATGGATGTATCTATGTATATATGTGCATGTATGTATCTGCATATGTATATGTGTATATGCATGTATCTACATGTGCATGTGTAAGTGTATATGTATGTGTATGTTCATGTGCATGTTCATGTGCATGTGTATGTGTGTATATGTATGTATATATGTGCATGTATATATGTGTAATATGTGTGTGTATGTATGTGTATGTATGTGCATGTATATGTGTGTAATATGTGTGTGTATATGAATGTATGTACATATGTATATGTGTATATGCATGTATGTGCATGTGCATGTGCATGTGTAAGTGTATATGTGTATGTATGTGTATGTGTATGTGCATGTGTATGTGTGTATATGTATGTATGTGCATGTGCATGTGTAAGAGTATATGTGTGTATATGTGTATGTGCATGTGCATGTGCATGTGCATGTGCATGTGTATGTGTGTGTATATGTATGTGCATGTATATGTGTAAGTGTATGTGTATATGTGTATGTGCATGTATATGTGTATATGTATGTATGTGCATGTGTGTGTATGTGTGCATGTGTGCATGTGTGTATGTGTATATGTGTGTGTACGTATGTGTATATCTGTATGTGTGTGTATATATACATATGTGCATATGTATGTGTATGTGTATAAATATATACAAGTGTATGTATATGCATGTGTATATGTATGAAACATGCATGTGCGTGTGGATGCATTTCGTTTTGCATCCATGTGCATGCATGTGAATGTGCATGCATGTGGATGTGCATATACATGTATTTAAGTATATGTTAATGTGTGTATGTATATATGTATGTATATATGCAATAATGCATGCATGCAAGTCTTTTTATGTGGTGTAGAAATGCTTGTGCATATGCATGTGTATGTGTAAGTGTATGTGCACATGTATGTGTGTGTATATATGTGTGTGTATGTGCATGTGTGTATGTGTGTATGTGTATATGTGTGAACGTGCATCTTCATCATTTATAAGTGTATATGTGCATATCAATAAGTGTGAGTATGCTAACTAATGAAAATAACACAATTCAAATGATATACAAGGAATGGAAATTGTACTTACAATAGTTAGCCATATTTTTTCCTTGGTTAGCTTCTTGAATAACCTGCAATAAAGAGAGAGAGAGAGGAGATAGATACTTCAAAGAGAGAAAGAGGTAGAAAGAAAGAAACAGAGATAGAGAGAGACAATAAGATAGAGATTAGACAAAACAACAATTCAGCAAGCAATTGTCTCAGCTCGTAAATGCAGCACAATTGCAAACATTGGAGAGCTCTTCGATCAAATAAGTGAAGATGCCAATCGAAGGGCTTCTAACGTGTTGTTTTTTTTGTCAAAAATCCATCGTGTAAGCGATGGTAAGGCATCATAAAAGCCACTAGAATTGACATCGCATAAGCAACGTTAATTACCATCGCTTATGTGACACAAATTAGCATCGCTTATGTGATGCTTTTTAAAATTGTCACTTATGTGATGCTTTTTTAAATCATCGCTTTAGCGACACTCAATGTGAGCATCACACATCTTTTCGTGCCACGGGTCAGTGAAAATGTTGTATTGCTCATCGTTTAACCGATGATCCATGCTTGAGACTTCTTGTGATGCTTTCTGCAATTTTATAGTGACAAAATTGTGTCACGTTAACCATCGCTATGCACCCATATTCCTTGTAGTACATGTTGAATACATTCCAATTGTGGTCTTCCATATGTGTCATAGCAAGGGTTACACCAACATATAATATGCTCTTGATAGTAAAATTCATCATAATTCTGATCCGAGGACACATGTGAAGCCGTTGCATGGGTAGGAGGTGGTGGAGTGCCCTCTGATTGATCAGAATCTAATTACAACAAGAAAATATATATATATGATTTATGTATTTATCAAATATATTTAAAATTAAAAGTTTGATATACTTACAGTATATAGTCCTTGTATGATTAGGAGATGGTGGTGGAGTTCCATTTGATTGATCTGAATCTACAAATAATGGTATTAGAAATTAACAATCTGATTATTTACATACATAAACATTCACATATACATATTTACACATACACACATATTCACATGTACACATTTACACATACACACATATTCACATATACACAAATAAACATTCTTGTGGGATAAATGCATGTATTTTGTATGAATTTGTGTATATGCATGCATGTGTATGTGTGTGTCTATATATGTGGTCCGTATATGTGTGTTTATGTTATATGTATGTATATGTGTATATGTATATATGTGTATATGTTTGCATGTATATGTGTATGTGGGTATGTGTATGTGCATGTGTGTGTATATATGTGTATGTATTCTGATTCTTTTTTTCTGTTTGAGATTAACATAACATGAGATATTGTATGGTGGAAGAAAATAAGAAGCAACCTAACATACCACCTAAGACGTGGTAGTTTTTTTGTAGATAGCTACGTCTTCAAGAGTCATTTCCTCAGTAGAAGGTATACAAATTAATAGTTTATATTTATAATTCTTATATGTTTTATTAATTTTTTACATTTAATTTTTGTATTTCTTTTCTATTTAAATAAACAGCCTATTGCAAAGAAGAGAGTTTAGTCGAGTCACACCTCACACTTAAGCCAAATGGGCCATCATGGTTTTGTAGCTACATTTGTAAGTATATTTGTTATTGTAAGTAATTTTTTTATTTTAGTTAAAACACAAGAAACTAATATTTTTTATTTGTTTCAATGCAGTGATCGGATTATGGTCACTTTCCTATGAAACATGAGATCGAGTATGCTACACATTTTGGATATCGTCGTTTGAGCGAGTATATGCGAGATCATCCAGATGCATTTGTGAGTATTATTAAATTTTATATAATTATTTTATTTTTATGGATGTTTTAATTGTTTTACTTATTTATGTTTGTTATATGTAATACAGGAGTATTATGGAGAGGCATATATGGATGAGATGGAGAGATAGAAACAGGAGGGATGATCTCAATCATCACAGGGTCCTCACACAGATACATTCGATCATGTCGATGATCGTGATGATGAGGATGAGGATGATGATGATGATTATTATACTTCTTGATTATGACATTGGATATGTATTTACATACACACGCACACACACACACACACACACACACACACACACACATATATATATATATATATATATATATATATATATATATATATATATATATATATATATATATATATATATATATATATATATATAATGTATATATTGTTCATTTCAGTTATGTTTTGAATTGTGTGTATGGTATTAAGTAATGAAAATTCTTGTTCTATTGATATTTATTACTGTTTATATTAAGTATGTGTTTTATTACTTTAATTATATAATTTATTCATATTTATATGTTCTTGTGTGTATATAAAATGTATATATGCACATGTAGGTATATATCTATATGTGTAAGTGTGGCTATATTGTTGGAGTTAGACATCTGTGGAAGCACGCGAACAACACAAGGAAGAAGAAGAAGCTTGGAGCACAACACACAATACTGAATGTATTACTAGAGAATGTACAAAGATAAGTAGTCCATTAGGGCAATAGGTGTATATACAAGCCGGGGAGAAAAAACCTCCTAAAGAGGGAAAAAAGTGCCCCGACGGTCCTAGAGTGTTCACACACATCACTACCTAAATATATCAACAAATCCCCCCTGGGAGTGATATGGTGAACAATGTTCTCCTACGTGGGCACATATGCCAAGCTGATCTCCCCTGTAGAGAACCTCTCCCTGACATAATGATAATGCACCTCAATGTGCTAAGTGCGAGCATGGAACACAGGGTTCCTCGCAACTGCCAATGCGCTCTGACTGTCAGTGAAGATGGTGGTGGCAGAAGACTAACCAACACCCAAATCATCCATAAGGCATCTGAGCCACACACACTCAACAGTCCCTGTGAAAGCTGCCCCATACTCAGCCTCACAACTGGAAGTGGCCATAGTAGGCTTCTTCTTGCTCAACCAAGATATACATGAGCTACCAAGCATGAAGCAAAAGCCATTCGTGGACACACGAGTGTCATAGCAACCAACCCAATCAAAATCAGAAAAAGCATGCACATCTGGCGGTAGTGATCCCCCCTTGGGATAAAACAACCCAAGTAGCCGAGTACCACTCAAGTAGCAAAAGATACGCTTAACCGAGTGCCAATGCTTTACTCCTAGGCAATGCATAAACCTGCTCATCTGTGAGATAGCAAATTGAATATATGGCCGAGTAATGCATAAATAAATCAAGCATCCAATAGCCTGCTGATAGAGAACAACATCAAATGCATCTCCAGCATCATGAAGACTCAATCGTAAACCTGTCTCCATAGGAGTGGCAATAGGCTTACAATCTTCAAGGCCAAAACGCTGCAATAATGTGTCAATATATTTCGTTTGACACAAAGCCATTCCACCATCAATGTGCATAAACGGAATGCCCAAATAATGATGCAAATGCCCTGAATCAGACATCTCAAATGAGGCATGCAAATCAACCTTAAAATCAACAATATGCTTCTCAATAGGACCAGTGAGAAGCGTGTCGTCAACATAGAAAACAATGATCAGAAGCACATCATTAGCATGCTTAACATATAAGGTGCTTTCAGTTGGACTGTTCTCAAAACCATGTGCAATCAGATAGGCATGTATCTTCTCATACCAAGCACGTGGTGCTTGCTTTAAACCATATAATGCCTTCTTTAACCTGCACACCTGGTTTTCATGCCCTTTCTACACAAAGCCACGGGGCTGAAAAACATACACTTCTTCGTGCAAGTCACCATTCAGAAATGTTGTTTTAATGTCCAACTGATGTACATTCCAACCATGATGGGCTGCAAGTGCACAGATGCTCCGAACAGTAGTCATATGGCATGTAGGTGCAAAGGTCTCATCAAAATCAATGCCTTTTTCCTGTGCATAACCCTTTGCAACAAGCCTAGCCTTATACCTATCAATTGTACCATCAGGTTTACGCTTCAGCTTGCATACCCACTTAATGCCAATGCCTTCTTGCCAGGAGGAAGTCACATAAAGACCAAGTACCATTCTTCATTATTGCATCATATTCAGATTGCATAGCAGCCATCCAATTTTCTAAATTTTGTGCTTCATCAAATGAAACAGGATCAGTCTCATCACATAGACTAGATCCAGCCATAGCATAGCAATCTGATGCAAAAGAGGCACTATGAGAGCCTGATCGAGTACGGTATGACAGAGGTGCATCTAATTTTCTATCACACAAGGTCTGCACCAGCCATTTTGGCACAGTTCTTGCTTGCTCAATGTCAACTCTCTCATCAATAAGTGCATCATGTAAATCTGCATCAGAAATGGAATGACCTGCATCATCACATGAAACCTGCAAAGGTTGAGAAGTTGCCTCATTAGGACCAGCACTAGACTGTCCACCTGTAAAAAGAGGCAGCAAAGTATCATACATGTCTTTGGAGCTAACAGATGTCTCCTTAGTGCATGAAAGCAATGGCTGAATAGCATCCTCCACAAAAACAACATCACGGCTAACGAGAATGCGTTTAGTCTGTGGATGATAACAAACGATAGCCTTTACGTTTAGAATTGAACCCAACAAAAATACATTTTACTGCTTTATCATCCAATTTTCTGCGATGTTGTTCAGGCATTAATGCATATGCCAAACAACCAAAAACACGCAGATGAGCAACAGATGGCTTGCGGTCATGCCAAGCCTCATATGGAGTGATAGACTGTAGTGCTTTAGTGGGACACCTGTTCAGTACATATGTTGCACACATGACAGCCTCAAGCCAGAAACTATGTGGTAAAGCCTGACTCTTGACCATACACCTTGCCATCTCCATGAGTGACCTATTCTTTTGCTCAGCAACTCCATTCTGTTGAGGTGTATATGGCACTGTACACTGGTGTTTTATCCCACGTTCAACCATAAATGCATTAAAATCAGAAGACCCCCCCTCGATCAGAACGGAGGGTGCCCATTTTACATGCTGACAGATTTTCAGCCAAAACCAAAAACTGTTTGAAGCACATGAACACTTCGGACTTTTCCTTCAATGGATATACCCATGCATGCTTGGAAAAATCATCGATGAAAGTCACGAAGTAAAGATAATTCCCGAAAGAAGGTGCCTCCATAGGACCACATACATCACTATGTACAAGCTGCAATTTTTTAGTAGACCGAACTTAACCATCTTTTGGAAAGGAGGAATGCTACATTTTGCCCAAAATACAGCCTTCACAAACATGTTTTCCAGGTGCCTCAATTTTGGGAAAAGAGGACACCATTTTAGATTTTTGCAAGCGTAGCAAACTAGCAAAATTCAGATGACCAAAGCGTGCATGCCAAAGATTTGCATCTGACATAGCCTGAGAATCATTTAGTGCACATGCCAAATCATTTACTGATCTTTCATAGTCTATGAGCTTATACAACCCACGACATAAAATTCCAGAAGCAATAATCACATCGCCATTTGACATATCATGAACTGTACACCTGTCATCAACAAATTTCACAACCAAGCCAATCTTGGCTAATGCAGAAACGGATAACAGGTTCTTCTTGATCCCTGGCACAAATAAAGCATACGACAAAGTGAAAGAACTACCATCAGCAGTAGTAAAAATGATCTTACCAACTCCCATAACAAGATAAGAGGAGTTCTTAGCACATGTTACAGTATTCCCTGTAGGGGCAGGCTCGAGTGAAGAGAAGAAACTGTGCTGTGAGGTTATATGTTTGGTCACCCCACTATCAAAATACCAAACATCTGAGTCTGTTGTAGACATGCACTACTCATGAGAAGATGGGTCAAAACTGCAGACAGTAGTAAATGCCCATTCTTCTTCCTGCACAAGATTAGCAGACTCTGTTTTTGGTGTAGAGGCCTCTGCAACAACCATTCCAGCCTCTTTCTTCTTTGCCTCTTTAGCAGCCAATTTTGGACAGTTCTTTATGATATGATCATTCACTTTACAGTACTTACAAAACAATTTCTGCTTTTCTGATTTCTTCTCATCTTTGTCTTCCTTCTTCGAATATGCAGAATTAGCAGATTTCTACTTACTAGTTGAAGAGCTCCATTTTCCTTTGCCCTTCTGACTAGCCAGGAAAGCTTGATCTACAACTCACATAATGGATATGTTCTGCCTGGACTGATCTTCCTGCAATAGAACAGAGGCTAACTCCTCAAATGATAAGGCATTCGGATTGCCTTTCATCATCAACCGAAGAGTAGAAGCAAAACTCTGATATGAATTAGGAAGACCATTCAGAATGGTTTGCATAAGTGAGCTATCTGGTATAACCTCATCAGCAGAAATCAATTGTTCCTTCAATTCTTTGATCTTCGTTAGGAAACTGTCCATAGAATCACCTTCATTCATGTGCTCACTCTCCAACTGTCTTCGGAGGTAAGCAACAAGAGCCTCGTTCCTAGCTTGGTACAATGTGCTAAGTGTATCCCAAGCATCCTTAGCTGTTCTGCAAGAGCGAATGTGAGGAATAATGGCACGTTTGACAAAAAAGGCTATCAATGCATGTGCCTGGGCATCTCTGCCATCCCAACGAATCTATTGTGCAGTAGGTGCAGCAGAAACCGCAGCACAAACAAGAATATGCAGAATATCATCATCTTCGACATCTTTTGCATTAGCTTCAATACCTACAGTTGTAACAATTGTAGGTATGATAGGACGTTTTTCAACACCTTGCACAATGTTCTATAGTCGTTTTGCAACTAACACATGTCGCATCATATAAGCCCATAACGGGTAGTTGGTACCATCGAACTTATCCCCAACAGCCAACATACGGAATACATCACTACTTTCAGCCATGGCCGGTGACTAAAATACCTTGATGCAGAAAATTGACTATATCTCAAAAAGTTGAACAGAATTGCCAGACGAATTCTGCTAGACCTGTAGCAGACTTCGAGATGCTTATACTGGTGAACAGAAACTAGTATATACCTTTGGGACAAAAAAGATGAAATAGCCTACACAAGCACTGCGATAGTGCATTCGGAGGCTGAAACGAGCTCAGATCACGATTTCGACAGCACACAGCAAAGCTGTTTTGATCTGGAAAACATGCTGAGTATGCTTAGCAAAATTCGTGCGATTCTGAGACTAAAACCGGAGGAGTTTCGAGGGCGCCCTAGATGAAGCAATGACCTACTCTGATACCAATTATTGGAGTTAGACGTCTGCGGAAGCACACGAACAGCACAAGGAAGAAGAAGAAGCTTGGAGCACAACACACAATTCTGAATGTATTACTAGAGAATGTACAAAGATAAGTAGCCCATTAGGGCAATAGGCGTATATACAAGCCGGGGGAAAAAAACCTCCTAAAGAGGAAAAAAAGTGCCCCAGTGGTCCTAGAGTGTTCACACACATCACTACCTAAATATATCAACATATATGCATGTATATGTATGTATCTATGTATATATGTGCATATGTATATGTGTACATGCATGTATCTGCATGTGCATGTGTAAGTGTATGTGTGTATGTATGTGTATGTGCATGTGCATGTGTATGTGTGTATATGTATGTACATATGTGCATGTATATATGTAAGTGTATGTATATATGTGTGTATGTGCATGTATATGTGTGTATATCTATGTATGTGCATGTGTATGTGTGTATATGTATGTGTGTATATGTATGTATGTGCATGGGTATGTGTGTATATCTATGTGTGTATATGTATGTGTGTATATGTATGTGTGTATATGTATGTATGTGCATGTGTATGTGTGTGTATGTGTGTATGTGTGTATGTGCATATGTGTGTGTACATATGCATGTATATGTGTGTAATAATTGTGTGTATATGTATGTATGTACGTATGTATATGTGTATATGCATGTATGTGCATGTGCATGTATAAGTGTATATGCGTGTGTATGTGTATGTGCATGTGCATGTGTATGTGTGTGTATATGTATGTATGTGCATGTGCATGTGTAAGTGTATATGTGTATATATGTGTATGTGCATGTGAATGTGTATGTGTGTGTATATGTATATGTATGTGCATGTATATGTGTAAGTGTATGTGTATATGTGTGTATATGCATGTAGTATATGTGTATATGTATGCATGTGCATATGTGTATGTATGTGCACATGTGTGTGTCGGTATGTGCATATATATGTGTATATATGTGTATGTGTGTGTATATGTAAGTATGTGCATATGTATGTGTATGTGTATGTGTATAAACATGTACAAGTGTATGTATGTGCATGTGTGTGTATGTATGAAACATGCATGTGGATGCATTTCTGCTTGCATCCATGTGTATATGCATGCATGTGAATGTGCATGCATGTGGATGTGCATATACATGTATTTAAGTATGTGTTAATGTGTGTATGTGTATGTATATATGCAATAATGCATGCATACAAGTCTTTTTATGTGGTTGTAGAAATGTTTGTGCATATGTATGTGTATGTGTGTGTATGTGTATGTGTATGTGCACATGTATGTGTGTGTATATATATGTGTGTATGTGCATGTGTATATGTGTATATGTGTGAACGTGCATCTTCATCATTTATAAGTATACATGTGCATATCAATAAGTGTGAGTATGCTAACTAATGAAAATAACACATTTCAAATGATATACAAAGAATGAAAATTGTACTTAAAATAGTTAGCCATATTTTTTGCTTGGTTGGCTTCTTGAATGACCTACAATAAAGAGAGAGAGAGAGAGATAATTCAAAGAGAGAAAGAGGTAGAAAGAGAGAAATAGAGAGAGAGAGAGACAATAAGATAGAGATTAGAAAAAACAGCAATTATGCAAGTGATTGTTTCA
>CM035426.1:117240531-117400352 GCA_020310875.1 Ceratopteris richardii
CAAGATGCACTCCCATCTGTAGGTATGTCAACCTTCTTTCTCGGTAGTAATTCTTCTTTGTCCGCATAGAAGCGCGATAGCTGAGTTTGCTGGTCTTCTTTTTGTGTCTCATGTCTCCGTATTCACGGTTAATTCTCTTGCCAGTCCGTTCCTAGACGGCGCCTCATGCGCCTTCTTCAGGCAACCAACCGCGAGAACTTCGTGCAGTTCTAATGCGCAAAATGACCCACCTCGGCTGAACTGCGAGATATGGAACGTGGGTTGCGCAAGCTTTGGTAGGCCCTCCTCAAGGCATCTCCATGGCTGAGTCGGTCTGTGTTCCTTGGCATCATTATCGCTTTTTACGTCTTTGCACGCTTGGAGGTCGCTGTCTCTGAAGATAACCCTCTTGTCGTCAACCCACCATCTTTGCAAGCACATTTCTGCAGACATCACGCATTGCCATCGCTACAACTCTGATGCTCATGTGCTGTATGTATGATGGGCTGGATAAAGGTATTCCTACAGACGATTGAGCGCCATGGAAAGTAAAAAGAAACCCACTATTCTGTCGCTTCGCCGCGGTTCAACCAACACAAGAATGGCTTGCCCACGTCTACAGTATAAAGCTTATGGGGTTGCACCATTGTCAATAAAGCGGGAGAAAAAATGAAGGGATCTTCGGAAAGCTTGATCTTTACAGAGCAATATGTATACAGCTCTGCTGAAAAGTGAGGAAGACGATGGTCAATTCCTTCGCCTCCCTCAATAAAAGGGATCTCTCCTGCACAGTTGCACTCCGCAATCCCACTTTGAAGTCTGCAAACATCCTTCTTCTTGCAGGACTCGCAGGATTATTCCATGCTCGTCGCTCAAAGGAGATTCAGCATCGTTGAAAAACTTTGCGATGCCGCCTCCTTTCCCTAAAAGTAGCAACTAACATTACTGCTCGTTGCTTTTCATGCACCAGCATTTAGAATCACTAGTCTAGGTACAAAATTCAACAGACAAATTATGGCCATGAGATGGAGAGCTTTTCTGTCCCAAAGCTTGAATTTATATAAAAAGAAGAAGGGTACAAGAGTGCTCAAATGATTTTTTCATAGGTCTTCATCGTCTCTTCACCTCCTTGAGGATCTATGGCAAATTATGGCGATGGGACGGAGCACCTTTTCTCTCACAATTGTTCAATCTCTAGACAGAAAGTATAGTACAAGAGTGCTCAAATCATTTTCCTTTTCCTACGGATCTAGAACAAGTTTGAATGTATTTTCTATTTTGAAAAACACTTGGAAGCTTTAAAAAGCTCCTTTCTTTTGTTGCGGAATCTATTTTCTTTATTGTTATGGATAACCTGATTCAAAGTTCCAAGTGATTAACCTCTTATCTTTTTTGATAAAATAATAGTGTCCTGACAGAGACCAAACCTTCACATTGCTCTCCCTTTACAGCATTTCAAGAGCACGGGAGAGCACTTCCCACAAATCCTGAGCCAGTGATTTTTTTTTTTTTTTTTTGAGAGTACAATGAATTGGAAATACACACTAACACACCCAATCTCTTAAGGTAGAGGCACCCATCATAACAATCTCATGGACATGTCCAGCAAAGGCTTGAACTCAAGACTTCCTCGCACAGCTTCAAGGCATCAGCCACTAGGCTATGCGGGCTTGGACCAGTGAAATATGTTTTTAATCGTTGAATAATGAGCAACACCCCTTTTCTAGAATTAAAGTTCTGGTTGGGAGGAAAAATAAAAATAAAAAATTATCCACATTATGTTTAATATTAAAGAAGAAATGAGCTTGCAACTGAACCAACCCAGAAACCACTGATCAATCATTAAAAAACATATATATATATATATATATATATATATATATATATATATATATATATATATATATATATATATATATATATATATATATATATATATATATATATATCCTAAAGATATTTATAGCAAGTATAACCCTAAGAACGATCTTAAGAGTAGGAAAGGCGAAAAGAAAGAACTCCACAAAAGAAGAGCTTATAGATAACCTTATGTGAACATAAACTAGAAATCAAAGCCGAGACAAAAGAGGATAAAAATGATTGTTAGAGGCATCTGTTTTGCATCTCTCGGAGTATCAAATTCCTAATTATGAGTCTTTATTACATGATTGGAGTTAATGGTCCTGTTGAGGTGATATTCTATATTACTTCAAAAAACCTCGTTAATCGTTTATGCATACCGTCAAAGCATCATTTTCATCCTTACTCGCGCATCCATTTTGTAGCTTCTGAGAAAATATGTTATGTTTGGATTATATTTCTATTTTCATCGTTCCAATATATTATGTTTGGATTATATTTCTATTCTCATCATTTTTGTGTCTTTCTGAGGGAGTATTTGGGCATTCACTTAAACCAGGCATAAGATAATGTAACCTTTTATGCAAAATCAAAGTTAGGAGTGGTATGATTTGAAGTAGTTTGGTTATTTCATGAAGTAAGAAAATCCAGAACATTATTTAAACGATTCGATTATTATGTGATAGACAGCTTAAAAGGAGTACTGCATATTAAATTTATGAAATTAAAGAGATAAATATAGAAAGAATAACAGCTCGAATAGAAGCTGTAGATAGAAAGCAAGCAGCCAAGATAGAGGTTGGGATACTTTAAAAAACCTAGGTCACGGATTTTGAACTCCTGCATCATTTGATTCTTGATCTGTTTGATGCCATTGGCATCACTACCTGTCAAGATGATGTCATCAACATACACACATAAATATATCAATTCTGAGTTGCTTCTCTTGACAAATAGAGAAGAATCTGCCTTGCTCATTATGAAACCTTGATCTTGAAGATAGGTAGTTAACCTATGATTCCATGCCCTAGGTGCCTGCTTCAAACCATACAAAGCTTTGTTCAATTTGCACACATATTTTACTTTTCTTGGGTCTTCATAGCAAGGACGTTGAGCAATGTAAACCTCCTCTAAAATCCAGCCATTAAGGAAAGCATTTTTTACATCCAATTGGTACATATTCCAATTTCTTGATGCAGCCACACTTACCAATACTCTGATGGTTGGCATTTTAGCCATAGGTGAAAATGTCTCTTCATAATCAAAGTTTTTTTAGGAAGTCAAGTTTTCTTCTTACGAATTGGGTTGTAAGGTAGGAGAAACACAATAAAGGTTATAAGGAAGGACAAATACTAACAGATTGGTATCTAAAAAATATTGTTGAGATAAGGTAAGGAAAATACTATAAAGGGTGTCATGCTACTCTCATACTAGTGTGACATATTTACAGAGGAACAATTTGTTCCATGGAGATTATCATGCAGTTCTTTATTCATCATTTCAACAACAACAAGAGAAACGTATAAAACTATGTTTTTTTCTGTGGTACAAAAATTAGATGGGTAAAATTTTTCTAGCATATACATATATGCTAGCAAAATCTTACCCATGTAATTTTCATACCAAACCGATAAAAAGCAGTTTTATACGTTTCTCTTGTTGTTGTTGAAATTATGGAATAAAAATCTGCATAGTAATATCCATGGAACAAATTGCCCTCCATGGAACAAATTGCTCCTCTGTAAATATGTCACAGTAGTATGAGAGTAGCATGCCACTCTTTGTAGTATTTTCCCTACCTTTATAATATTTATATTTTATGAGATATTGATAGGAAATAGTCATATAATGCATTTCTTTGTGTCATTAGTCTAGATTTGAAAAATAATGCTACTCCATTTGCCATATGAGGAATTGAATTTTGTTGTTTCAAGGAAGTTTGGGTTGAGGCCAAACCTCCCCAGATTAGCTCGAATTAATTGAGAGTACACATGAAGGCAGGCAAAGTACACATGGGACCCTCCATATCCCACAAAACAAGGTATGTTACAAATAGTACCAATCAAACCTTCCTATATCCCACAAAACAATGGTTAGAGGCTTGGAATGGCTAGGATTAGTGAGCTCGAAGGCTCTTTAGGGTAGAGCTTGGGAAGGGACAACCGTAAGATTCAACACAAAAACTCATTTGATGGGCCCAAAGGCTAGATACAAAGTTTACTTGGCCTAAAGGCCACAATGAAAGATGTCGAGAGGTCAAAGTTTATAGACTCAAAAGCCACAAATTTTTTCATCCTACCCATCAGCAGGGAAGTGCCCACAAGCAACGCCCCCAATCCCTACCCCAAAGGCAATGGAGTTATCCACTGCACCAAATGCCCTAACCCTTGATCCCCACTCCAGAGGCAATGGACCAATCCACTGCACCAAATGCATTGAGACATATTATTATAATTTATGAAGTAAAAAAATTACAACACTTGATTGCTTGCATAGGATTTCCTTATAACCTTTTTCACTTAATAAAAATCTTTAAATCTATAATTCGAGATATGAGGATAGTTTCAAAAGCATTGAAAATTACTTTGAAAAATGTAACATAAATTCAATAACTTTACATTTGTATTGATATTCATAACTAGGTTCTGCTCTTAGATCATGTCCATCGAGGTCAACTCTCGCCTCTATTTTTATTTTTTTCACTAAGCATTGTCTAAAGGATATGTCTTTGCCATAGTTATTGATCAAATTTATCGCAAAATATAAATGTGTATAAACTCATCCATAGTAGGCTCTTTAAATGACATGGGATATTGAAGGATCATAAAAGGGTATCCATGGGTCTTACAATTTGATATTTTATGCATGTACAAAAAAACTTAATGAGTTAATATATCAGGATGCATTTTTTATAGGACATATTTTTGACTCGCTAGGACCCAACCGAGTAGTCCAATAAAAGCTTTTGGAAAGTGGTCATATATCTTGTGTACCTTTTCCATGCAGTTCATTATGTTTACCATAAAGTGCTTGAGATTGATAACATGGAGATTTGTACAATGAAAACAAACGAGAAAAAGATGGGAGGGAAAGTTTTCAACATGGAACAACGAATTCACTTACTTTTCACAATATCATGCACCTGATATCCAAAAGTAAAATGTGAGAGGTGAAAATAAAGAATAACACTTTACATTGTCAATTTCATGTGGATTCTATCATATGTACTCCATTATAAGGTAAGATAAAAATATACACGACTGAACTAAAGATGAATATGTGGGAGAAAATCACAAGTATATAGATTTCTTAATTGCATTTACTAGAGGATGCATATGTATGATTAACCACAACCAGTGCCTATGTAACCACAAGTACACCACAATTGGACAAGTTTACTAGTCTATTGAAGTGTACATATGTTAGATGTCCTAGTAGTCTCAAGTTAAGTTTTTCATTTCTATCAATATATGCAAATTAATTGAAGTTAACACATGTTGGATGTTTCTAGAATGCCCTAGAGAGTCTTTGGAAAAACTCTCTTCCCTATGTACTTATGGGGATTGAACCCCAAGAACATCTTCCTTCCAGCCATTGTACTTCATCGATATGCTAAAATTATTGCTTTTCTATTGCATTAGAAGAACATAGTGTTGGCTTGAGTTTAACTTTGTCAAGAAACTTTATAAAGCTTCTCCTTGATTGAAGAACATTTTTTTCCTGTCAAATACACCTCAAGTTATAAGCTATATAGTAACATTCCCTTGATCCCCATGATCCTATCTAGGGGCATGAATTTAATTTCTCAGATTTGCCTCTTTAATTGGGAGACTATTTAGTACTCAAGCTGGATCTATAAAAGAGAGGAATCCTTTTGTGGCCTACCCCTATCCAAATCATATTCTGCAACATCTTTCTTTGACCTTGATAAGTTGTATATAGTTCAAAGTATATAAGTAGGGATATGGTTAAAACAAAAATCATCCCTACCTAATTCACTAATTCTTAGTCCTACTTGGGGACTACCAAAAAAGGTTATTCCTTCCAAGATTGTTATTATCCCTATTTTCTTCATTTTGGTCAATCTGGATACAGATCTAGATAAAGTAGCTATTAAATATTTTATAAAGTTCTAAGAAACCTTTCTAGTGTTTCCACAAATGGGTGGATTCTTCCAACAACTTGGTGGAAATTTGTAAAAATCTAAAGAATTTGAGGATTCTATTCATTATCACTATAATTTTTTATGATGAATGAAGTTTTACTATGGTTGGCCTAAATAGCTAGCTTGGATGTTTCTACTAGGTTTTAGTTTTAACCAACGCCTATGGACTTTCCATGATTGTAGAAAACTATGTCCAATAAGGCGTCACAATCCTTTTAAAAAGTAGGAATGATGGGTTCCATTCACCTTTTTTCAACCCAATTTTGAATGAAAAAAATCGAATTCTAAATGAACTCTTTAGAATATCATGTGTATAAGCTTGGGACATTTTTCTCAAATACTTGAAATTGATCTATTGGCCAATAAAATTGAGGTTTAAGAATTCATCATTGTATCCAATTTGATGTTATTGCATACTTGATGTCCAAGACCACAAACCCACATTTACACCATCATGTAGTGACATTTGCTTTAACTCAATTTCATTTTCTTTAAACTCAAAATATTGGTTTAGAAACTAGAGGGTACTTCAATTCCCAACCAACTTGATCCCTTTTGCTATATAGTTTAGTGCTTCAAGGTTGAGCTTTTTCTTTCATGTTTTAAAATAAATCACAAAGCTTTTAGAGACCTTACTGCTTTTCTTACCTTCAAAGTTAAGCTCCTCTAATCAAAGATGCTAAGTACTTGACTTATCTTAGACTACAAACTTATTTATTGGGTTTTTTGTAAGCTCTTTTTACCTACTTTCAACACCCTTGGAATGAGCCCAAGACAAGGTCATATCTTTCCTACACCTATGGAGATGCAAGATATAGTATTCCGTATTATGAAACTCACATCCACATATTTGTTGTGGGTGATTTGTGTCAAAAAGTCTAGATACATCACTTCATTTATGTTTAGAGTATCATTTCATGAAATCCTTAAGAAGGATGCAAGTGCTATTCTCTTGAATCTCTTGAGTAGTTTCTTCTTCCAATACATCTTCCTTGATATTCATCAATTTGAAGTATGCCAAAAATTTTCATGAAGAAAACCTTGCGAAGTTATCATATCGTTTTCTAATGGATTAATCAAGCCATTTGTTTTTAGATCTTTTCATCCAAAATTATCGGATGAACTTAAATCCTCTCAAGAATTTACTCATTTAATCTAGGAATCTCTTCTCAATAGGATCTTATCCTTGATATAAGGAACTTGGAATAGCAAACCATTGAATCTTAAAACTTTTGTGGTTTATTTTAAAGTTAATTCCTAAAGCTACGTGTTGTACTACAAAAATGTTCAATTTGATTAGATATCTTGCCCCATAGGTGAATCCAAGGTTCTAAACGAAAGATAAATAATTTAAAGAAAAAGTCATTGGAGGATGGTGTAAATGTGTGTTCTAGGTCCAAAACATCACGTTTTAGTGGGTTTAGCAGTATAGGACACCCTACTTAAAAGTTGATGAATGTCTAAGCTCATGTTCATGGATATTCAGATCAAGTATAAGCCTTTTTTTATTGGACAATTATGAGATTCAAAAGAAGTTGAACTGATGTATTCTAGTGGAAGCTAGGTTGACCAAAAGTTAATGGAACCCTTCTTTCCTACTTTTTATCAATGACTTAAAGCTAAAGATTGGATGCAATGCTCCTACAATTTGAGAAGAAAAAAGTAGATATTGGTTAGAAGTGGCACCTTGTAGTAACATCTAAACTCGATATTTTTGGTCAACCCTAATGAAACTTCATTCATCCAAAAAAAATCAAGAAAATCCCAAAGTCTTGAGATATTTAGAAGGTTCTAAAACATTCTTGGAAGCATCCACCCAAGTGTGGAAATACCATAAAGGTTTCCTAAAACTTTTCTAAATATTAACTTCCTAGGTAAGTCTCCAAGTGATATAGAGCACTTTCTAGAGGTGTAATAAATTTACAAATAAATTACTAGTTGAGCAAACGCAACATGGAAAAGTGTTATTATAATCCATGTTTTCTCAATTTGATAAAATGTTCACCTCGGTTTTCTATCCAATGTGTGGATATGCACCTAGATGGACCCAAGTAAATACAATAGGTTCTACAAAATGATTGGAAAATCTACCCTTTCTCTAGTCCTAAATTTGGATCATAATTAAGTGAAATGGACAAGGATGCTTTTAATCTTGTCCTATTCATTATTTTCATAATGTGCACTAGATCTATCTTATACAAGTGCAAAGTAAGATGATGCACAATATAAGGCCTATAAATGCCTTGAAAGGTGTTGTTTTCTTAAACAAAACAAGACACTATAGTGTCCTTTTGTATAAAACAATAAAAAATGAGTGGAATAGTAAAACAAAATTTTGAAAAAACCTTCAACCACAAAAATCCATATAGCTATATAATACGTCAAAAATTTAATTAAAAAAAGAACTTTTTGATAACCAATAATGTGAAAATTATTGAATATGGTTAAAAGAAAATTTTATATGTAGACTTGTATATGAGAAGAAACATAAATCATAAGAGAAAATATTTTACTCATATTATAATCATTTTTCTATATTAGTTTAAAGTCATATAATCATCTAGAACGTGTCTTGGAAATTGGAAATAGCATTTTTATAATAAGAAACTTATTGCAATATACGGTGCTCGTTATATAGTTATACATTGTAGGAGTCTTTTTATATCATATTGGTGCATAAAACAAAATAAAAAGGCTGTTGTTTTATTCCAAAAACTATCATATAGTATCATCATGGAAATATGCTACATGTCTTTGAACCAATATTTCATGTAGCTATCTCACATATCATTAACCAGGTCAATATTTCATTGAATATCCATACTCCACTCTACCTATGATACAATTTCATCCTAAAAAATTAGTTTTTCTTAGTGGCATGAGGTATATCCTATCTCCTATTATATGCAATCTTTTCTCATCAAATGGCCTTTTCTTGGCAAAGAAAAATATTAGTTTTGTTTACTTGAAGGAATTACATAGAGATTTAACTCCTAAGCTCATCAAAAAATATTTTTAGCTTTTATAATATTCAATAATATTTGGATAATAATAAATCATTCATATTCATACCATCACTTTGCAAAATAATTATAGATAACAATACTATCGTAGCAGATATGAGACTAATTTTAGGTCATGAGCCTATGAAAAATCATTATAACTTTATAATTGTGAACAAAATAAGTGTTTAAATATATAAAATAGGATATTTTATTGCATTCATAACAATTAAAATAGGGAGATCATGGTTTTGATAAAATGTCAACATTAATAGACATCATTGTAATTTTTGTTCCATACATAGAAATTTGCTTCTACTCTTGCCACATTCATCATTCTTGTGTTTGCTCTTACTCTCGAAACATGGATGATTCTTTCCCTAGTTAGAATCATAGACACTGCATCTCCACTATATGGCAACCATAGAATTCCTACAAATCTCTTCACTCAAAAGTGCACCACATATGTCATTGTACAAAAGTTTGCCACTAAGTGCACTATTACTAATGGTTGGCCAAAACATATTTCATCATAGTGGAAGAGTGCAGAGAAAGGTATCTCTTTTCTTTCAATCATACATGTCCATCTTATGCATTTGAAGTTGAGAAAATATTGAATGAAACTCATTGAAATGAGTAGCAACATTACCTATGTCTTTCATGTGCAAGTCATAGATCTTCCTCATCAAATAGACTTTGTTGGAACCATTCCCTTTATCATATTTTTTGTAAGATTCTTCCAAAATTCTTTTAGATTCCTGATAAATTATTATGTTTCTTTTCTCTAGAGAGTGGATAACCTTACTCAAAATCTTGTTGATTACATGTAGTGGAGTAAGAGTTTTCACTAAAACTCAGGTTAGGTAGGGTGGTGGAATAAGTAGACAAGGGTTTTGGTTGGGTTTCACTCACATGTATACTTTGATTTGGGACATTAGGGTAGCATACAATCTTTAGAGGTTTCTCATCTAGGAGATTAAAGACTTCTCTAAGTCCTATCTTGGTTGATATGTATCCTTGCATAAGATGTATCATAACTTCATATTCATGAATCCAATCTTGACCTAGGATCAATTCTTCCAGTAGATCTGAATCGTTATAAACCAAAAGTCTTTGCTGAATTGTGTTATTTCCTAGGTGTAAGGACATAATTACTTCTCTTGAACATTCAATAATGTTGCCTCGGACCCCTATCATGTAATATTTGGTTGGATTAAGTGGCATACTAACATAGTACATACACTACTCAGAGGTGCTTCCATGTCAATCAATGAGTGTACCAATTGGTATTCTTCCATACCAATCCCTATATTTACGTATGGTTGTCGTGTTTGATTTCCTAGGTTTGTCACATGGGTAGTGTGATAGTTTGCCATGGGAATAGGCTCTTCACCTTGCAAATGCCTTTCATCACACTCATGAATTCATGTTTCTTGATTTGCTCTAAGGTTTCTAGTCTTGCTTCCTCCTGTATCCTCCTTCTTTATTTCTATTTTGAGCTCCTAATAGTTGAGTTGGCATTTGTTCCATCACTAGCCCCATGTATCTTTTGACTTTGCATCCACTTATGTGATTGGGTAAGATGTCTCCATCTAGAGTGGCTAGGTTGATGGCTCCACTAGTGGAGATTCTATTTGTAAACAATGGTCCATATCATCATTGTTGTAGTTTCTTCGCATGATGTTTCGAGGTATAGACCAATACCAGGTCTCCCACTCTAAGGCCTTTATCCTTAATATGAGCATCATAATAAGGCTTTTGTCTTTGCTTGGAAACATAGATGCTTGCTATAGCTTGTAGCTAGTCTCATGCAATTTCTATATCTGGACCAATTGTTTGAATAGTTCACGTCCTGTCCACTAGTACTTCTCAGCTACTCATAGAGCAAAAATCAAGAAATCAATTGGTAGTATTGCATTCTATCTATAGACTAGATTAAAACGTGTAGTTTTGATAGGTGTTTTATAAGCTACTTGGAATGTCCATATTGCATGGTTCAATTGTTTATCCCAGTTAGACCTTCTCGTTGACAATTTTGGTTAGAACAGTACATAACACTTTATTTGAACTCTCAGCTTGTCCATTAGCTTGTGGGTGATAGTGTGTTCACTTTTTATGAATCACTAGAAATTTATTCATGAGTGACTCAATGACTTCATTAATGAAGTGTGTACCTCTATCACTTACAATCTCAATAGGTAGTCCAAATCTAGTGAATATGTTTTCAAACAAGCACTTTTTGGTAGTTTGGCCATCATTTCTCCTAGTGGCTTTTGCTTCTACCCATTTTGTATGAGATCCTTTTTTTGGGGGGTCCAATAAATTCAACTCCCCATTTTGAGAAGGCTCTTGCACTAATCATTGGTCTTAAGGGCATGTCATCCCATCATATTGGGTACTTGGTTCATTGGCACACAATACAACTTTCTATATATATTTTTGCATCAATGTGTAGGTTTGGCCACCGTAAACCTACAAAGAGAATCATTTTTTATTTTTTTTCCACTTAAAAATGACCTCCTACTACTCTAGCATGCACCATTTCTAGTATGGAAGGATACTCTCCTTCATGTACACATAAGCGTACTTGTTCATCCTTCCCTCATTTAAACGATTGTTCCCCCATATTCACATAATCTTTGCTTTGTTCTTCTAGTTATCATTTGTTAGCTAGGCTAGCTCCTTCTAGATAAGTGTTTGATCTCAAGAAGTCAACTAGTGGCTTAATCCAGCTAGGGGCTATCAGCGCATAACGTAAAGATGAATTTTCCTCCGGTGTACTTTCTTGACACACTTGAAAATTTGTTATTTGTTCATGCACATCCTTTTGCATGTCTGGCCAATACAATCCTAATCTCTTCAGTTCTTGTGTTGTTCCACTGACACCCTTATGTGCTCTCCATTTGTTCTCATGGGCTTGTTTGAGTAGACTACCTCATTGCTCATCTTCCACACATCTTAGAAGTATTCCATTGGAATCCTTGTAATACAAACTTCCTAACCCAATGTGGCGGTTTCTTGTTTGCCAAAGTTCCTTACTGTATTCCAAATTGATCCTATGGTTAGGTCCATGTGTGAGTATAGGTATCAAGTTTTTGGCCCATTTGGGACATACTTCTAGGTTGAACAAGTAGGTGTCTGGTAGCTCATTTGCTACCCGAGTTGGTGGTTCTCCATGTGTCATTCTTGACCAATGATCCTCTTATATGTGTGTTACCTTTCTTGAATACTAGGAATCCCCTCCCCACAAACATTCTTTATAGAGATCATCTACCAATGTTCAAGGAGATTATACGAAATCTAGCAGCTGAAGAGGCTGCTCAACAAGGAGAAGGCAACAAAGGTAAGGGCAGCCATAGCCAAATGTTATATGCAGGTCGAGATGAGGAAGGAACTCAAGAGGAGCCTTGAGAGGAAAACGAAGAAGCTAGAACAACACAAATTCCAACCAATACAACTCGGAGAACAACGAGGACAACTCAAATGACAACACATATGGAAGAGGTCGAGAAAGAAATAGAGGAAGAGGTCGAGGTTCATACAATCCTCATAAAGTTCTAACATGTTATCATTGTGGTAAAGTAGAACATTATGCAAATGATTATTGGCAAAAGAATGGAAGGCTGAATGGAGGCAACCAAAGGAGCCAAAATAACTATGCGAGTACATCAATTGAAGGAGACAAGCAAACCATCCTTGTCATGAAGCATGAGTACAATAGCCCGAGAAGTGATGACCAAAAATGGTTTATAGATTTAGGTTGCAACAATCATATGACATGCCAAGGAGATTCATTCACAAATCTACAAGCTCCAAGTGGAAACGGATGTGTGGAAACCAGTAATGAAACTCAACACACAATTGAGCATGTTGGAGAAATCAAGCTTGGAGACAAGAAGGTATTGACTGATGTTCTTCATGCTCCTACTATTGCAAAGAATTTGACTTCAGTAGGACAAATGGTAGAAAGGATATCATGTTATCTTCAATGAAAAAGTCTGCTTTATAAAGAATCCAAAAGAAGGATTCAAGGTCGTTGCTTAAGGAAGGAAAGAAGGAAGGATGCTCACTTTGGACATTCAACAACCACATGGGAAGGTGATGTATATTCAGTTTGGAAACAAGAGGACTACTAAAATTGATTTGTGGCATAACAGGTTTGGACATATCAACATTCCCAAGCCCAAGGACATGAGCAACCATGAAGTGGTAAGAGGTCTTCCAAGATTCAATCATGCTTGACTACATGAGTTTTGTGAAGCATGTCAACTAGGAAAGTAAATTGGACAACCATTCAAGAAGAGCAACTATGTGGCAAGGAATGTCCTCGACTTGATACACACGGATGTATGGGGACCATCACAACAACCATCGATGGTAGGTAAGAGATATTTTGTCACGTTTGTTGATGATCTTTCAAGAAAAGTATGGATGTTCTGCATAAAACAAAAATTAGATGTGCTCTATGTTCAAAAGATTTAAAGCATAGGCAGAAAAGGAAATAGGACACTACATAAAGACTTTGGGGTTTGATGGAGGAGGACAATATTTCTCCAAAGAATTTTCAGATTTTCTTTATGAAAATGGCATCAAACGACAATTTACATGTAGGTACATGCCTCATCAAAATGGAATTGCTGAAAGTAAAAATAGATATATCACGAAAGTTGCAAGATGCATGCTCAATGAGATGAAGGTGTCACTAAACTATCGGGATGAAGCAGCTAGTATGGCTATTTATTTGATGAACAAGTGCACAATAGCTGGAATGCATAATTTTTCTCCCGAGGAGGTTTATTCTGGTAAGAAACCTGACCTTATGTTGGAGTTAGACGTCTGCGGAAGCACGCGAACAGCACAAGGAAGAAGAAGAATTTTGGAGCACAACACACAATACTGAATGTATTACCACTAGAATGTACAAAGATAAAAGCTCGTTAGGGCAATAGGCATATATACGAGCCGAGGGGGAAAAAACCTCCTAAAGAGGGAAAAAAGTGCCCCGGTGGTCCTAGTGTGTTCACACACATCACTACCTAAATATATCAACAAATCCCCCCTGGAAGTTATGCGGTGAACAAGGAGCTGGCACTCATGTATAAGGAAGTGCCAAGCTATGTGGAAATCACTCCACAAAAGGAAGTAAGCCCAAAGCTTTGTGGAAAGCTTCAAACTTCTCTGCAGGCAGAGCCTTCGTAAAAAGGTCTGCAATGTTCTCCTGTGTGGGCACATATGCCAAGCTAATCTCCCCAGTGTTAAAAGTCAAGCTTCAAGCTAAAAATTCGTGGGGAATCTTTTATGGACATGTGGAGCAATCAAAGGAAGCCAAAAGCCACGAGATTCCATCAAGAAAAGTCACTCAACCACTCCCCAAGTCATCTCAACTAATTCCTCCAAGTTAGGAGGCTGATTTGGAAAGGTAGTTCCTAGATTTTAGGGGCACACCTCTCACTATAAAAGGAGCATGTATCCCGACTTCTTTTGGGCCATCTTCTTGGAGTTTTAGCTCATGTAAAGTGAGCACTAAGTGCTGGAGTTGTGATAAGCAAGCCCCTTGCTTAAGCAACCCCCTTGCTTGCTTGTTTGTTTTCTTTTAGTAGGCATATCTATGTGTGTGCGCAGGCAGTGTTGCAACTCTCTACCCCTGAGTTGTTAGCATTGGTTCTCCCTCATATGGTATCCATTTGATGTAATTCTTGTCTCATTGGATAGCTATAAGAGTCTATTTTATGCTTACCAATTCTCTGGAGCATTCTCTGAGTAAGCTAGGAGCAACATTCATTTTAGTGAAGTTGTGTGATTGATATCTCTCTCTTTGTGTAGGCTCTGTTGGAAATATTTTGCTCTCTGTTGTAAGGGCTGGTTCTCCTTCTCTATGTATCCATTTGCTATGATTTTGGTGTCATTGGGTAGCTATTAGAGTCCTCTAAAGTTGACATAAGTTTGAGATTCATTCTCTGTATAATCTTTGAGAAAAGTTTGCTGGAGTGAAGTGAGGTCTCTGCTTGACTAGCAGTTGTGAGCATTCAACTAGCTCATGTTGTAGACATTGTTTCTCTTTGTGTAAGCATCCATTTCAAGTGAAATTTGTTTTGTTGGAAAGCGCTTGGTGTCTACTACAGGTCTACAAAAGCTCACTGGAGTTCTCTGCATAAGCTCTGAGTAAGAGCATTTTTGGTGTGCAGAGGTCAAAGAAGGATACCTATGGAGGTCATTCGCGCTTCATCGTTGCTTAGGGGTTGAGATACTTCCCCCATCAGTGGTATCAGAGCATTTGGGCATCTTGGAGGTATCACATACAAGCAAGAAGACATCTTGGAGTTGGTGGTTGAAGAGTTGCATCAACAAAAGCTTCTTGGAGGTAGCTCACATCAAGGGGGAGCTATTCTACTCAAATTTGCAAGAGCACAAGGTGTCCATCTAAGGAAAGCTTTGGATTGAGGTAACCTCAGAGCCTCATTTTCATTTTACACACATTGGAGCATTAGCCAAGGGCTAGGTCAAGTATCAAAGACTAGATATGGGAGACTTCAACACTCAAATTGAAAAGCTAGACAAAGGTAACTATCAACCATGGAGATTTAGGGTCTCCAACTATCTTATGGGCAAGGGCCTTTGGGGGTTGATTAGTGGAAGTGAACCAAGACCTAGGTTGGATGAGAATCCAACCAATGACCAGAGAAGGGCCTTTAGGGAATGGAATGAAAGAGACAAGAGGGTTATCTTTATTCTTTCCCAACACATTAGCAATAGCATGATCGGCCATATCCAAGACCTGGATTCAAGCATGAAGGTATGGGAGACACTTGAAAGGCTTTATTCAACAAGCACCAAAGCAAGGAAGATCCAACTCAAGAATGAGCTCAACAACCTTAGGAAGAGCTCAGGGAGTAGCATAAATGACTACATACTTAAGGTCAAGGAGTTATCAGATGCATTGGGATCCATTGGAAGCCACGTAGACGATGACGATCTTGTGGCTTATACTCTCAATGGTTTGAGAGATGATGAGAAGTGGAAACCCTTTACCACTTCAGTTTATGTAAGGGATAATCTTCCCGATTTTGAGCAATTGGTTGCTCTCATGGTCACCGAAGAAATGAACATAGGTGGAAGTTCAACTAAAAGCAAAGATGCACAAGTTTTCTATGCAGGTAATCAAAGGGGCAAAGGAAGACAAGGACAAGGAAGGGGCAAAGGAAGGTTTGGAGGAAGGCAAGGCCACTCAAGAAATCAAGGACATGACCAAGGCACCTCATCACAAAGAGGGAGAGGAAGATCAAGAGGAAGAGGAGGACGACATCAACAAAACAGGAATCAAGATGGCGAAGGATGTTACATATGTGGCAAGTTTGGCCACTATGCTAGAGATTGCTACCAAGGAGGAAACCAAAGGAACTATAATCAAGGTTCATCATACAAAGGCCAAGGTAATTATGCTTCTACAAGTTCAGAAAATGACAATCTCTTGATGATGCACATGAATGGGAATTCAAGCAAAGTAGATAACACTTGGTATATTGATAGTGGATGTAGCAACCATATGAGTTGCAATGCTTCTTGGTTTACTAATCTACATGTTCCCAAAGGTAAAGGACATGTAGAAACAGGTGATGATACAGCCCATGAGATCTCCCATGTTGGAGATGTAGCTTTGGATGACAAGGAGGAAGGAAGATGTCTCAAGGATGTCTTGCATGTACCTACCATCACAAAGAACTTGGTGTCCGTTGGGCAAATGGTTGAAAGAGGCTATCAAGTAAGGTTCAACAAAGGTGGATGCTTTGTGGAGAACCCTAAGCAAGGTTACAAGGTCATAGCAAGAGGAAAGAAGCAAGGGAGACTCTTCACTTTGGAGGTAAATTCTCATTCTACTCAACATGTCTACTTCACATATGGAAACAAGAGGATTTCGGAGTTGGACTTGTGGCACAAGAGGATAGGTCACATCAACATACAAAGAATGAAGGAAATGCAATTCAAGAGGCTGGTTGAAGGTCTTCCCAACTTCCAAGGACAAGGTATGAAGCATTTATGTGAATCTTGTCAACTAGGGAAGCAAGCGAGACTTCCATTCAAGAAGAGTGGCTACATAAGCCAACATCCATTGGAGTTGATACATACAGATGTGTGGGGGCCAACGAAAGAGCAATCCATTGGAGGTAACAAGTACTTTGTCACTTTTATAGATGATTGCACAAGGATGGTTTGGGTTTATTTCATCAAAAACAAATCAGATGTGTTTACATGTTTCAAAGCATTCAAGGCAATGGTAGAGAAGGAAACAGGTACATATATCAAGAAGCTAAGGTCCGATGGAGGGGGAGAATATTTCTCAAATGAGTTTTCTGATTTTTTAATGGATCAAGGCATCAAGAGGCAAGTAACATGCAGGTACACACCCCAACAAAATGGAGTAGCAGAGAGAAAGAATAGATACATTGCCGAGATCGCTAGAGCAATGCTTAATGAGATGAATGTACCTAACATGTTTTGGAGTGATGCAGCAAATACCGCCGTGTATCTAATGAATAGGGCTCCTACCTCAGGGATCCATGGCTTGACACCATATCAAGCCTATTATGGTAAGAAACCTGATCTTTCCCACTTGAAGATATTTGGATGTACTTGTTATGTACATGTGCCAAGTGAATTGAGGCACAAGCTACAACCAAAGGCAGAAAAGTGTGTGTTTCTAGGATATTCAAATGATCATAAAGGTTACAGGTGCTTCAACCCAAATACAAAGGACTTGAGGATATCAAGGGATGTAGCATTTGATGAGCTACTCCCTTGGTATAAGAAGTATGATTGTATGCAGGACTATGAAGAAGAAAAGCATGGACATGATGAAGAACAAATCGACCTAGAGCTAAGCGGCCCAAGGTGTTCCATCAATGAAGATAGTTCAAGCATGAACTCACCATGGAGGGGGAGACCTTCATCAAGCTATGAAGCACAATCAATCAACAAAGGCAAAGCAACATTGGTGGAGTTGGATGAAGAAGGTAATGAAGTTGAAGATGATGAAGGACACATGATGGAGAAAGAAGCCACGTCAAAGAAAGAGATCAAGTTCCCAAGGCAAAGGAGGTTTATTCCTCCAAAAGGTGAAGAAAGGAAGTCTTCTAGAGTTAAGTATCCAACTCAAAGGTTTACTTATGATTCATACATGGCAACACATTATGCATATATGAACAAAGTAGTAGAAGATCATGAGCCCGATTGCTATGAAGATGCAAGCAGGTACACCGAATGGAAAGAGGCAATGCAAGAAGAGATCGACGCACTTGAGGAAAATCAAACATGGACTCTAGTGCCCAAGAAGGAGAACATGAAGGTAATAGGTAATAAGTGGGTGTATAAAGTAAAGAGGAATTCAGATGGATCTATTTCTAGGTTCAAAGCAAGATTGGTGGCTAAGGGTTTTGCACAAACCTATGGAGTGGACTTTGAAGAGACATTCAGCCCCGTGGCAAAGATGAGCACCATTAGGACACTCATTGCAATGGCTGCTAGCAAAGGATGGAAGCTCTTCCAATTGGATATCAAGAATGCCTTTCTCAATGGAGACTTGGAAGAAGAGGTATACATGGAGCAACCACTAGGTTTTGTTCATAAAGAGTTTCCACATCATGTTTGTAGGTTGAAGAAGGCACTTTATGGCCTAAAGCAAGCTCCAAGGGCTTGGAACCAAAGATTGGTGGACTATTTGATCAAATGTGGTTACAATCAATGCAAGGCGGATCCATCTCTCTTCATCAAACAAAGAGGAGAACTTGTGGTCTACATGTGTGTGTATGTAGATGATCTTATCATTACAGGTAATGATACAAAGGGCATTGAGGAGATCAAGGCAAAGCTTGGAAAGGAGTTTAGGATCTCTGATCTTGGAGATCTTAGGTATTTTCTTGGCATTGAAGTTGTATACAAAGAAGAAGGTATTATGCTCATACAAAGGAAGTATATTCTAGACCTACTTGAGAGGTTTGGGATGCTACATTGCAAGCCTATTTCAAATCCCATGGAAGTTAATGTAAAGCTAAGCTCCATTGATGGAGAGCCATTAGAGGATGTAACTTTGTATCGATCTATTGTAGGCTCTTTCAATTATGCCACAATAACCAGGCATGACATAGCATATGGAGTTGGAGTGTTATCACAATTTATGCATAGTCCAAGGACTACACACTTGCAAGCTGCAAGAAGAATGTTGCGATATCTCAAAGCCACTATAAATGAAGGATTGTTCTACTCATTTGATGATGATATGCAGGTCAAAGCTTATTCCGATGCCGATTGGGCCGGTTCGAAGGAAGATAGAAGGAGTACAAGTGGTTACCTAGTCATGCTAGGTAGCAAGATCATCTCATGGATTTCAAAGAAGCAACCCACGGTGGCATTATCTTCCACCGAGGCTGAGTATAGAGCTTTGGCTCAAGTCACATGTGAGCTAATGTGGATTAAGAAGTTATTTATGGAGCTTAATTTGCAGGTTGACACATATCCAATTTTTTGTGACAACATGAGTAGCATTCATCTAGCATCGAACCCTGTCTATCATGCTAGAACCAAGCATATTGAAGTGCACTATCACTTCATAAGGGAAAAGGTGATATCCAAGGAAGTTTCAGTACATCATATTGGTACTAAGGACCAAGTTGCGGACATGTTTACAAAGGCTTTGGATGGGATGAAGATTTCAAAATTCAAGCAATGCATCAACATGAAGGAGCTTGGATGAGGATGAAGAATTGAAGCTTGAGGGGGAGTGTTAAAAGTCAAGCTTCAAGCTAAAAATTTGTGGGGAATCTTTTATGGACATGTGGAGCAATCAAAGGAAGCCAAAAGCCACGAGATTCCATCAAGAAAAGTCACTCAACCACTCCCCAAGTCATCTCAACTAATTCCTCCAAGTTAGGAGGCTGATTTGGAAAGGTAGTTCCTAGATTTTAGGGGCACACCTCTCACTATAAAAGGAGCATGTATCCCGACTTCTTTTGGGCCATCTTCTTGGAGTTTTAGCTCATGTAAAGTGAGCACTAAGTGCTGGAGTTGTGATAAGCAAGCCCCTTGCTTAAGCAACCCCCTTGCTTGCTTGTTTGTTTTCTTTTAGTAGGCATATCTATGTGTGTGCGCAAGCAGTGTTGCAACTCTCTACCCCTGAGTTGTTAGCATTGGTTCTCCCTCATATGGTATCCATTTGATGTAATTCTTGTCTCATTGGATAGCTATAAGAGTCTATTTTATGCTTACCAATTCTCTGGAGCATTCTCTGAGTAAGCTGGGAGCAACATTCATTTTAGTGAAGTTGTGTGATTGATATCTCTCTCTTTGTGTAGGCTCTGTTGGAAATATTTTGCTCTCTGTTGTAAGGGCTGGTTCTCCTTCTCTATGTATCCATTTGCTATGATTTTGGTGTCATTGGGTAGCTATTAGAGTCCTCTAAAGTTGACATAAGTTTGAGATTCATTCTCTGTATAATCTCTGAGAAAAGTTTGCTGGAGTGAAGTGAGGTCTCTGCTTGACTAGCAGTTGTGAGCATTCAACTAGCTCATGTTGTAGACATTGTTTCTCTTTGTGTAAGCATCCATTTCAAGTGAAATTTGTTTTGTTGGAAAGCCCTTGGTGTCTACTACAGGTCTACAAAAGCTCACTGGAGTTCTCTGCATAAGCTCTGAGTAAGAGCATTTTTGGTGTGCAGAGGTCAAAGAAGGATACCTATGGAGGTCATTCGCGCTTCATCGTTGCTTAGGGGTTGAGATACTTCCCCCATCACCCAGCAGAGAACCTCTCCTGACATAATGATAATGCACCTCAATGTGCTTAGTGCGAGCATGGAATAGAGGGTTTCTCACAACTGCCAATGCGCTCTGACTGTCAATGAAGATGGTGGTGGCACAAGACTGACCAACACCCAAATCAGCCATAAGGTGTCTGAGCCACACACACTCAATAGTCGTTGTGAAAGCTACCCTATACTCAGCCTCACAACTAGAAGTGGCCATAGTAGGCTGCTTGTTGCTCAACCAAGATATACATGAGCTACCAAGCATGAAGCAAAAGCCACTAGCACTACAACATATCGAGGGAATACCGACGGTCAGTGTACGGACGGGCAGCTGTCGGCGTCGGTATACCCCTCGGGAAATTTGGAAAAGCTACATTGCCTCGGAATCACAGCTACGTTGCCTCGAAATCACGGCATCGGTATATGCGTCGGTATATGTGCTGGTATATGCGTCGGTACTTTGCTGGAAATACCGACGCATATACCGATGCTCTCTTTTTAACTATGCCCGAACCCGAAATTCGTCATTCTGCTCGTTTTGAATGTAGAAGCTCTGCTTTTGGGTTTGCGTGCGCCAACAGCAGAACTCTGTTTCTCATCCTCTCTCTCTCTCTCCCTCTCTCCCTCCCTTCCCTCTCTCTCTCCCTCTCCCTCTCTTCCTCCCTTCCCTCTCTCTCTCTCTCTCCCTCTCTCTCTTTCCCTCCCTCTCTCTCACTATCTCTCTCTCTCTCTCCCTCTCTCTCTCTCACTCTCTCTCCGTCTCTCTCCCTCTTTCTCTCTCCCTCTCTCTTTCTCTCTCCCTCTCTCTCTCTCTTTTTTCTTTAATTTTCTATGTTTTTTCTTTACTAATATGTTCTTTGTTTGGTTTTGCACGAGATTTTGGGATCAAATCTTTGGAAATTCGACGAAGAAGAACTTCAAGTGGATTTTGACGATCGTGTCAAACAATTCTCTCTCTCTCTCTTTCCCTCTCCTTCCCCCCTCTCTCTCTAAACACACCTCTATTTTTATAGATCTGACGCTTTGGTAAGTAGATCGCACATATTGTATCACTCTGTTTTCTTTCTTTATGTTTTTGCTTTTCTAATATCTTCTCTCTTAAATTTTGCAAGAGATTTTTGAGATCAAATCTTTGGAAATTCAATGAAGGAGAATTTCAAGTGGATTTTGACAACTTTGATTCAAAAATTACATAAATGTAAGTAAAACATATATCACTATTTTATCTTTCTTTATATTTTTGTTTTCTAATATCTTCTCTCTTTATTTTTTTTTTGAGAGAGAGAGAGAGCGAGAGAGAGAGAGAGAGGGATACATGCATACATGCATACATGCATGCATGCATACATGCATACATGCATGCATGCATACATGCATGCATGCATACATGCATGCATATGTATACATGCATGCATGCATATGCATATGCATATGCATACATGCATGCATGCATATGCATACATGCATGCATGCATACATGCTATGCATGCATACATGCATGCATGCATACATGCATGCATGCATACATGCATGCATGCAAACATGCATGCATGCATATGCATACATGCATGCATACGTGCATACATGCATGCATGCATGCATATGCATACATGCATACATGCATGCATGCATATGCATACATGCATGCATGCATATGCATACATGCATGCATGCATATGCATACATGCATACATGCATACATGCATGCATGCATATGTATACATGCATGCATGCATATGCATACATGCATGCATGCATATGCATACATGCATGCATGCATATGCATACATGCATGCATGCATGCATGTATACATATGCATGCATGCATGTATGCATGCATACATGCATGCATGCATATGGATACATGCATATGCATACATGAATGCATGCATATGCATACATGCATGCATGCATATGGATACATGCATATGCATACATGCATATATACATGCATACATACATGAATCCATACATACATGCATCCATACATACATACATGTATGCATGCATATGCATACATGCATGCATGCATACATGCATGCATGCATACATGCATGCATGCATGTATGCATGCATGCATATGCATACATGCATGCATGCATATGCATACATGCATACATGCATACATGCATGCATGCATATGCATACATGCATACATGCATGCATGCATATGCATACATACATACATGCATACATACATACATACATGCATGCATACATACATACATGCATACATACATGCATGCATGCATATGCATACATGCATGCATGCATATGCATACATACATGAATGCATATGTATACATGAATGCATATGTATACATGAATGCATATGTATACATGAATGCATATGCATGCATGCATATGCATATATGCATGCATATGCATACATACATGAATGCATATGCATACATGAATGCATATGCATACATGCTTAAGCATGCATATGCATATGCATACATACATGAATGCATATGCATACATGCTTAAGCATGCATATGCATACATACATACATGCATACATGCATACATACATGCATACATGCATGCTTGCATATGGATACATGCATGTGCATACATGCATGCATGCATATGCATACATGCTTAAGCATGCATATGCATACACATACATGAATGCATATGTATACATGAATGCATATGTATACATGAATGCATATGTATACATGAATGCATATGTATACATGAATGCATATGCATACATGCTTAAGCATGCATATGCATATACATACATGAATGCATATGTATACATGAATGCATATGCATACATGCTTAAGCATGCATATGCATATGCATACATGCTTAAGCATGCATATGCATATGCTTACATGCTCAAGCATGCATATGCATATGTAAGCAAGCAAGCATATGCTTACATACATACATGCTCAAGCATGCATATGCATATGTAAGCAAGCAAGCATATGCTTACATACATACATACATACATGCATACATGCATATCCATACATGCATGCATGCATATGCATACATGCATGCATATGTATACATGAATGCATATGTATATGTATGCATATGTAAGCAAGCAAGCATATGCTTACATACATACATGCATACATGCATACATGCATGCATGCATATGGATACATACATATGCATACATGCGTGCATGCATATGCATACATACATGAATGCATATGTATACATGAATGCATATGTATACATGAATGCATATGCATACGTGCATGCATGCATATGCATACATACATGAATGCATATGTATACATGAATGCCTATGCATACATGCTTAAGCATGCATATGCATATGCATACATACATGAATGCATATGTATACATGAAAGCATATGCATACATGCTTAAGCATGCATATGCATATGCATACATACATGAATGCATATGTATACATGAATGCATCTGCATACATGCTTAAGCATACATATGCATATGCATACATACATGAATGCATATGTATACATGCATGCATATGCATACATACATACATGCATACATGCATCCATACATACATACATGCATACATGCATACATGCATGCATATGCATACATGCATGCATATGCATACATACATGAATGCATATGTATACATGAATGCATATGCATACATGCTTAAGCATGCATATGCATATGCATACATACATGAATGCATATGTATACATGCATGCATATGCATACATACATACATGCATACATGCATCCATATGCATTCATGTATGTATGCATATGCATACATGCATGCATGCATATGCATACATGCATGGATGCATATGCATACATGCATGCATATGCATACATACATGAATGCATATGTATACATGAATGCATATGCATACATGCTTAAGCAGGCATATGCATATACATACATAAATGCATATGCATACATGAATGCATATGTATACATGAATGCATATGCATACATGCTTAAGCATGCATATGCATATACATACATGAATGCATATGTATACATGAATGCATATGCATACATGCTTAAGCATGCATATGCATATGCATACATGCTTAAACATGCATATGCATATGCTTACATGCTCAAGCATGCATATGCATATGTAAGCAAGCAAGCATATGCTGACATATGCATACAAGCAAGCATGCATATGTATACAAGCAAGCATATGCATACAAGCTTAAGCATGCATATGCATACAATCAAGCATATGTATATGTATATGTATACATGTATGCATATGCATATGCATACATGTATGCATATGCATACATGTATATGTACATGTATGTATACAAACAAGCATATGCATATGTATATGTATACATGTATGCATATGCATATGCATATGTATACATGAATGCATATGTATACAAGCTTCAGCATGCATATGCATACAAGCAAGCATATGCATACATGAATGCATATGCATACATGAATGCATATGCATACATGAATGCATATGCATACATGAATGCATATGCATACATGAATGCATATGTATACAAGAATGCATATATATACAAGCTTAAGCATGCATATATATACATTGGATGAGATGAGATCTTCATATTGCATCAGATGGTATCTCCACGTACACCTTGGGGTGCACATGATCATGATGAATCGAAGATATATCATATCCGTAATGGAGCTCCAGTTATGGATGCGGCGGGGAAGTGAATGCGACAACGGATACGACAACTCTGCTCTATGGAATTCGTTCATTCAGTAATGCTAAAATGGGCCGAACAGGATAGAGACTCTAAAAATCATATCACACAATGCATATATGAAGAGTATCGGCCAGCACCTGGCAATCCTGTTGTGAGTTCCGATTGGATACAACATACAGCACGCGAGGTCATGTCGCATCGACGATCAGAAGCTCGCGATGCTTTCAAAGCAGGCTTACCGAAGCCTGTATGGCTAGACGCCGAAGAATGGGAATCGATTCAGGATGAACATCAACATACTCCTGATCGGTATCGTCAACAAAGAGATGCGGCGGCCACACGGTTAGATACGGTTGGAACGTCGCATTTAGGTAGCGGCGGATACGACAGTATGCGCTACCAATTTGTAAGTATGATGTTAATTATTGAAATTTTTTGTGTTAAGTATATTATGTATATTCATCTAACATTTTGCATATTTACTATAGGATTTGGCAGTGGGTCGTCCTCCAACGCGAGCTGAAGAATCGTATGGATATCGACATGGACTGACTGCACTGTTACAAGACTTAGAGGGATGCGGTGCAATCGTCTCATGGGAGAATATTCTTGATTAGGTAAAGCTATATCTTGGTTTTGTGTTTCTAGTTGTTGTTTATAAATGTCATGTTAATTGGTCTTATTTTATACATATGTTTTGTTGCAGGATTGTAGGTGTAAATATTTTGATCAATGCCACAATTTTGTATCACACTCGCATACGACAATGATGAACCATAATTTTGTATTCGATTCCTATATGGAAGTGTTTTGTCACATTGCCACAATTTTGTATTACACTCCTATGTGGCAATGATGTACCATAATTTTGTATTCGATTCCTATATGTAAGTGCTTTGCCACACCTTTGTACATTTTTCATTTATGGAATATACGACTTTGTGTACATGAATCATTGTTCATTTTTGTTCATATAAGTTTATGTTTTGGTTGCCATTAGAGTACATAACACATGTACTCAGTTGGGCAGAGTGTATTGTCTTTTGCTAAACAACATCATGCTTTGGCAAAAGACAACACACTCTGTCCAAAAAAATTTGTGCAGGTATGGTCGTCAATATACGCGTCGGTAGCTCCAGTATGGTCGTCGGTATACGTGCCGGTACACCCAGTGGACGTCGGTATAGACATCGGTATATGCATCGGAAATATTGACGCTTATACCGGCGGCATACCAGCGCTTTGGTTCCGACGCCTACACCGATTGCAACACCGACGTCGCGAAGAATTCACGCCCGTTCATTTGCCTCGGTAGCAACCTCGGTATACCCTCGATATGTTGTAGTGTAGTGGACACATGAGTGTCATAGCAACCAGCCCAATCAGAGTTAGAAAAAGCATGCAAATCTAGCGATAGGGATCCCCCCTTGGGATAAAACAACCCAAGTAGCCGAGTACAACTCAAGTAGCAAAAGAAGTGCTTAACCACCTGCCAATGCTTGACTCCTGGGCAATGCATAAGCCTGCTCATCTGTGAGACAGTAAACTAAATATCTGGCTAAGTAATGCATAAGTAAACCAAGCATCCAACAGCCTGCTGATAGAGAATAGCATCTCCAGCATCATGAAGACTCAGTCGTAAACCTATCTTCGTAGGAGCGGCAATAAGTTTACAGTCTTCAAGGCCAAAACACTGCAATAATGTGTCAATATATTTCGTGTGACACAAGGCCATTCCATCATCAACATGCATAAATTGAATGCCCAAATAGTGATGCAAATGCCCCAAATCAGACATCTCAAATGAGGCATGCAAATCAGCCTTAAAATAAGGTAAGCATCAAGTACAAATAGGTGATGACACTAAGCACTCAGTAGTTAAAGTTGGAAATGTTAAGACTTGTGATGGAAATCAGAACTTGTTAAGTAGGGTACTCTATGTACCAACCATTACCAAAAATTTGATGAGTGTTGGACAGATTGTGGAGAAAGGTTTGCAGGTCAGATTCAACCAATTTGGAGCATTTGTGGAGGATCCCAAGCAGGGGTTCAAGAGAATTGCTAAAGGAGAAAAATCAGGTAGACTTTTCACTTTTGAGCTAGAAGACACAAAGAATATTGCACTCTACAATTATAAAGATCAAACACTTTCAAAGCTTGAGATTTGGCATAAAAGATTAGGGCATGTAGGAGAAAGAACCTTGAAACAAATATGCAGGAATCAATGTGTAATTGGAATACTCAATGTTTCCAAACAACACATGATATATAAATGTAGTGCTTGTCAATTTGAGAAGTCTCACAGGTTAACCTTCTCAAGGAAAGGCTACATGCATGAGGACTACCTAGAGCTTGTCCATAGTATCTTTTATTGATGATTATAGCAGGTGGATTGTATTATACTTCATGAAGCACAAGGATGAGGTGTTTAATTGCTTTAAAAAATATCTTTCACTTGTTGAGAATCAGACAGGGAAGAACCTAAAGAGGCTAAGGTAAGATGGAGGAGGTGAGTACTTCTCCAATGAGTTTGAAGACTTCTTGCAGGACAGAGTCATTAAAAGAGAAATCACCACAAGGTATACTCCTGAACAGAATGGGGTAGCTGAGAAAAGAAATAGGCTGAAACAGGTAGGTCTATGTTGGATGAAAAAAAGTTACCTAATTACCTATGGGCAGAGAGTGTTTCTACTGCCACTTACCTCGTAAACAGGTTACCATCTAAGTCCCTTGATGGGATGACACCCTATGAAGCATGGCATGGTAAGAGACCCTCACTAGACCATTGCAGGATATTTGGATGTGTAGCATATGTACACATTCCTTCTCAGATAAGAGGTAAACTAGACCCTAAGGTTGAGAAGTGCATCTTTATTGGATATGATCTAAGTCAGAAAGGATACAGGTTTTATAGCCCTTCCAATAAGGGATTCATGGTTAGTAGAGATGTTGTCTTTGATGAAAATGATTCTTAGTATGAGAATGAATGCACGAAGTTTAAACTACCCTATGACTTGGAGGAGGAGTTTCCAAGTCTTGCTAAGGAAGAACCTACTCAGAATGAAGACTCAAATTCAGATGATGAAGACATTATCAACCTTGAAGAGTTCAAGGCATGGAAGTCCAAGGGCAAAATGAAGATGAAGAAACTTGACATACCTGAATCTTCAACTCAATCAATCAGAAGATCACAAAGAGAGAGCAAAAAACCTATCAGATATGGGTATGATACATCTCTTGTTACTAAACACTTTGTTTATCTTGCCAAAGATTTGTCAATTGAAGAACTAGGATCATATGAAGAAGCCATAACCAAGACAGAATGGAAAGAAGCTATGGATGAGGAGATTGAAGCACTCAAGGAAAGTGACACATGGGAGCTAGTACCAAAGAAGGAATCCATGAAGGTAATAGGATCCAGATGGATCTATTAAAAGAAATTTTGATGGGTCAATTAACAGGTACAAAGCCAGATTGGTAGCCAAGGTTTTGCACAAACCCAAGGCATTGACTATGAAGACACATTCTCACATGTGGCCAAGATGCCAACCATAAGAGTGTTGGTAAGTGTGGCTGCATCAAAAAATTGGAACATGTATCAATTGGATGTCAAAAATGCTTTCTTGAATGGATGGATTTTAGAGGAGGTATATATGTCACAACCTCTTGGCTATGAGGACCCCAACAATGTATCATATGTGTGCAAATTGAATAAAGCTTTATATGGATTGAAGCAGGCACCTAGGGCATGGAATCACAGATTGACCACTTACCTTCAAGACCAAGGTTTTGTCATGAGCAAGGCAGACACTTCTCTATTCATCAAGAGAAGTAGTTCAGAGGTTATATACCTATGTGTTTATGTTGATGACATCATACTTACAGGTAATGATGTTAATGGAATCAGAAAAATCAAGAGCCAGATGATGAAGGAGTTCAAGATCAATGATCTTGGACTACTAAAGTATTTTCTTGGGCTTGACTTGGTCTATACTAACTCAGGAATATATATCACTCAGAAAAAATACATACAAGATATGTTGAAGAAGTTTCATTTGCAGGATGCCAAAGTTACAAGTACTCCAATGGAGGTAAACCTTAAACTAAGTGCCCATGAAGGTGATGAAATTAATGACATTAAAAGTTGTCAAAGCATGGTGGATAGCTTGAACTATGCTACCTTAACAAGGATAGATATTGCATATGGAGTTAGTGTGCTAAATCAGTTTATGCACAAGCCAAGAGCACCTCACTTGGAGGCTGCCAAAAGGATATTAAAGTATCTCAAGGGTACACAACATCATGGTTTTTATTTTCCTTACACTTCAAACTTGGATATTAAGATCTATTTAGATGCAAATTGGGCAGGATGCAAGGATGATAGGAGGAGCACTTCTGTATACATTTCATTTTCAGGTGATAAGCCAATATCATGGTCTTCAAAGAAGCAACCTACTGTTGCGTTATCCTCTACAGAGGCAGAGTATAGAGGATTGGCAAATACCACACAAGAAGCCATATGGATCAAGCTATTGTTCACAGAATTGGGCCTATATACTAGGTCATCAATGATCTTTGGAGATAATACAAGCTCACTTCACCTTGTAGCTAATCCTATCTATCATGCTAGGACTAAACATATAGAGGTCCATTATTATTATGTGAGAGAGAAGCTATTGAGAAAAGACATTCAACTAACCTATGTATCAACCAACATGCAGTGTGCAGATTTGTTAACTAAAGCTTTGGATGGAACCAAACTTGCAGGTTCAAAGAAATGATTGGATTGCATGATATACATGAAGATTGAAGATGAAGACCAAGCCAAAATGTTTGGCTTGAGGGGGAGCTATTGGTGCAATTCACAAGCCTACACATTTGGCTTGAAGGATACCTTGAAGTCCATACACATATGTGTTGGAGCAAGTCTATGACAAGCATAAGTATTGGCTTGAGTCTCACAAAGTCTTAGAAGAAGCTTTAAAAAGAAGACTATGTAAAGTTCACTTGTGAACTACCTCTTGTAACTTTTGAAGAGTTTACTTAATGTAAAAGTAAGAGAATCTTAAGTGGTTGAGTCCACTTGATCAAGAATGGAAAGAGGAGCCACGAATTCGTGATTTGTGGTAGGTATAGAATCAAATCAATCATTGATTTATTGGAGAGTGATTGAGGGAAGTTAGCCTCCCAAACTCAACTATAAATAGATGGCAGTTTTAGTCGTGGTTAGAGAGACCTATGTGAAGACCTCCAAGAGCTGAGCTTTATGCCATATCAAGGTGTGATTACAAGGCACACATATGTATCAGTAAGTCATTGTATTGTACAAGCAATATACTTTCATTTTCATGATTATTTGAGTTCATCTTTCCATGTTCTTGTGAAGTGTACTACTCACTGCCATTACTCTCAGTTTTCTCAGTCAGCTTGCAGAGATGTTTTCTCTGAGCTTGGTGCATCATTTTCAGTGATTTAACTTGGTAAAGTTAGCTCTATAAGTCTAATATATGCTCACAAATTTTCATGTCATTTGGACGTTGCAATCTTCAGTTATGTTCATTTGAAGTCAACAGGGTCTGTTCATCTTCACTTCTCTGTCAGGTACCCGACTTTTTCACTCATCGTGTCAGAGCCATTGCTCAGTAGTTACTTATCCAAATTCAGTGATTTAAAGCTTTTTGGATTCAACTTACTGTCTAGTATAACCATACAAATTTTCATAATCATTGGAGTTCTAAATGTTGAGTTATGTTGATTTTTCTGCTCACTGGTCTCAAACTGTAGCAGCCCGTGAAAATCGGGATGATGTCATCACTTGTTAAAACGCATTCTCAGTGTGTGGTTCATTATTTTTTATGAGATTACTCTTGAAAGTTAGCTCTTTAAGTTACCTAGACTTCCCCAAGAGGAATTAAGCTAATTGCTGCTGTGCTCAGAGAATTATGTAAAACACTCGACAGGTGTATGAACCAAGAATAGCAAGTTTTCACCTCTGAGCTAACTCCAACTTATCTGTTTTGATCTATCTTTTTGAGAGTGATCTTCCAAGGTACATAGGGTGTCTAATACATCCATTGGCAAGCTAAAAGGGCCCACCATCTACTCCTGGAGTTCATTTGGCTGGTGTAGATCAAGGATTTTGCAACACCTCTTCATCTTCAAGCACATACCTATCCATCTCTTCACAGTGGTATCAGAGCAAGGTTGGACAACATGGCCGATGGATTTCCTTCATCAATTGACAAATTAGACAGAGGTAACTACTTAGCTTGGTCATTAAGAATGGAAGCCTATCTCCAAGGTAGAAGTTTATATGGTTATGTGGCTGGAGATGAAGTTATGCCAAGTTTCAGGAACAAAAGTCAACCAACACAAGAAGAGCAAGAAAGATTGAGCACATGGTGCTCCAAGGATGCACTTGCAAGGTCTTATCTCCTCAACTCTATCTCAGATTTTTTGTTGCCTCACATTAGAAGTTGTAAGACATCTCAGGAAGTGTGGGATGCACTTGAAGCTTTCTTTTCTTCAAGTACTAAAGGTAGGAAGCATCAACTATGGCTGGATTTCACAACTCTCAAGAAGGCTCCCAAACAAAATGTGACTGATTTTGTCACAAAGCTCAAGGACATAGCAAATCAGTTGGGAAGTATTGGAGAGGTAATAGATGAAGAGCAAATTGTAAGGCAGGTCATCAATGGCTTGAAGGCAGATGACAAGTGGGAAGCATTCACCACAGCTATGGATTTGTACATGGACATGCATGTACCTGATTTCAACACACTCATTGGACAACTACTTACTCAAGAGGCAAAGCTTATCAAAAATGGAGAAAGCTCTAAAGGTAATCAATCTTCAGCTTTATACACTGATAAAAGCAAGTCCAAAGATAACAAAGGAAAGGCAAAGAAAGTGGATGATGAAGCAGGTACATATCAAGCTAACTATGCAGGTAGAGGAAGACATGGTAGAGGTAGAGGAAGAGGAGGTAGACAAGGCAGGGGGAGATCCCAAGACTCCAACTCATGTTCTATTTGTGGATTAACTAATCATACAACTGAAAATTGCTTTAGGAATTCCAAGAATCAAAGAGGCAGAGGATACAATAGAGGAAGTTATGGCTACTCAAGAGGAAGGTTCAACAACTACCATGGCAACTACAACAACTACAATCATTCAAACTATCAAGGAGGCTACAAAGGAAGGAGAGACTACAATAACTACACAGAAGACTCAAACAAAGAGGATTCATTATTGATCATGAACATGGCTATGCCACAAGGTAAATCTGATGAGCATATTTTCTACATAGATTCAGGTTGTTCAAATCATGTGGCAGGAAATGTGGCACTCCTATCAGATTTAGAAGATCCAAGGAATAAGCATGAGGTACAAACAGGAGATGATACAAAACATCCTGTGGAGAAAATAGGCAATGTCAAAGCACCTGATGGAAACATCAACCTACTCAATAAGGTACTCTATGTCCCTACCATTACAAAGAATTTGATAAGTGTTGGGCAGATAGTAGAGAAAGGGTTGCAAGTCAGGTTCACAAAAGCAGGAGCATTTGTTGAAGATCCAAGTCAAGGATTCAGAAGAATTGCAAAAGGTGAAAAGATAGGTAGATTGTTCACATTTGAATTACAGGACACTAGAAACATTGCTCTCTTTAATTATGGTAGTCAGACACTCACAGAATTGGAAGTATGGCACAAAAGGTTAGCACATATTGGTGAAAGGTCATTAAAGCAAATCTGCAGGGACCAAAGTGCACTTGGACTTCCTAATTTGTCAAAACAACATATGATTTATAAGTGTAGTGCATGTCAATTTGGAAAGTCTCACAGGTTACCATTCATGAAGAAAGGTTATATGCATGGAGATCTCTTGGAGTTGGTTCATACAGATGTATGGGGACCTAGCAAGGAAGCTTCAATATCTGGATCAAGGTATTATGTTTCCTTTATTGATGATTGCAGCAGATGGACTATCCTATTCTTTATGAAACACAAAGATGAAGATTTTTCATGTTTCAAAAGATATTTGGCTCTTGTGGAGAATCAAACAGGTAAATCACTAAAAAGGCTAAGGTCAGATGGAGGGGGAGAATACTTCTCCTATGATTTTGATTCTTTTCTTCAAGAAAGAGGAATCAAAAGAGAGGTAACTACAAGGTACACTCCTGAGCAAAATGGAGTGGCAGAAAGGAGGAATAGGACAATTGTTGAAGCTGCAAGGTCTATGTTAAATGAAAAGCATTTACCTAATTACTTATGGGCTGAGGCTGTATCTACAGCCACTTACTTGATTAACAGGTTGCCTTCAAAATCCCTTGATGGGATGACTCCATATGAGGCTTGGAATGGAAGAAGACCAAGCTTAGATCATTGTAAAATTTTTGGATGTATTGCTTTTGCTCATGTTCCTTCACAGGTTAGAGGCAAGATGGATCCAAAGGCAGAAAGGTGTGTATTTATTGGATATGACAAACAATCAAAAGGGCTACAGGTTATACAACCCTACCAACAAAGGATTCTTGGTAAGCAGAGATGTAGTTTTTGATGAGAACAATTCATGGTATGAAGATTCATGCAGGAAGGTCAATTTACCATATAATCTTGAAGAAGATTTTCCAAAGCTTGGTAGAGAACAACCAAAGATTGAAGAACAAGACACCTCGGAGGATGATGAAGAATCTCATATGGAAAAGATCAAAGCATGGAAGTCTAAAGGTAAAGCAAAATTGCAAGAACTTGGACATGAGGCAGAATCATCACATCATGGCCTAAGAAGATCTATGAGGGAAAAGAAAAAACCAGAAAGGTATGGGTTTGACACCTCATTAGTAACTAAACACTCTATCTACATAGCACAGGATATAAACCAAGAGGAGCCATCATCATTTGAAGAGGCCAAAGAAAAATCAGAATGGAAGCATGCAATGAAGGAAGAGATTGAAGCACTTGAGGATAACAACACTTGGGATTTGGTGCCCAAGACTTCATCCATGAAGGTAATAGGCTCAAGATGGGTCTATAAACTCAAGAAGAATTCTGATGGTTCAATTAACAGGTATAAGGCAAGGCTTGTGGCAAAAGGCTTTGCACAAACTCAGGGAATTGATTATGAGGAGACCTTCTCTCCTGTGGCAAAGATGCCTACTATTAGGGTTTTGCTTAGTATTGCCTCTTCCAAGAATTGGAAGATACTTCAACTAGATGTAAAGAATGCATTCTTGAATGGTTGGATAACAGAAGAGGTATATATGGCACAACCACCTGGTTTTGAGAATCAAGTTTATCCTGATTATGTGTGTAAACTTAACAAAGCATTGTATGGTCTCAAGCAAGCTCCAAGAGCTTGGAATTTCAGGCTTGTTTCATTCTTGCAGGACAAAGGCTTTCAACCAAGCAAGGCAGATCCTTCACTCTTTATTAAAAAGAGTAATTCCGAGGTCATCTACCTATGTGTATATGTAGATGATATTATATTGACAGGAAATGATGCAGATGGTATGAAGAAGATCAAAGATCAGATGAGAGAAGAGTTCAAGATAAGTGATTTGGGTTCACTTACCTACTTCCTAGGTTTGGAAGTTGTCTACAAAGATCATGGTTTGTTTCTCACTCAAAGGAAGTACATTAAGGACATGTTGGCAAAATTCAAGATGCAAGATTGTAAGATTGCAGGTACTCCAATGGAGGTCAATCACAAATTGAGCTCACATGAAGGTGAACTCATAGAGGACATCACATCATATCAAAGTCTAGTGGGTAGTCTCAACTATGCCACATTGACAAGAGTAGATATATGTTACAGTGTGAGTGTGCTAAGTCAATTTATGCACACACCAAGGAAACCACATATGGATGCTGCCAAAAGGATTCTCAAGTATCTCAAAGGAACCATAAATGAAGGACTTTATTATCCTTATGTATCTGATTTAGGTTTGAAGCTATTTTCTGATGCAGATTGGGCTAGCTCCAAGGAAGATAGAAGGAGCACTTCAGGTTATCTTACCTTTGCAGGTTCAAAGCTTATTTCATGGTCATCCAAGAAGCAACCCACAGTTGCTCTCTCTTCTACTGAAGCTGAATAGAGAGGTCTTGCCATAGCTACTCAAGAAGCTATGTGGATGAAGACATTGTTCAAAGATCTTGGATTAGAGTTTGGAACTCCAACTATTTTTGGTGACAATATGAGTTCTATTCATTTGGCTGCTAATCCTATTTTTCATGCAAGGACTAAACATATTGAAGTTCATTATCACTATGTACGAGAAAAGGTTCTAAGCAAAGAGATTCAAATATCATATGTGTCCACTCATCAACAATGTGCAGATATTCTAACCAAAGCATTGGATGGTACAAAGCTTTGCAAATTCAAGGCTATGATTGGTTTGCAGGTAATCTTGGAAGATTGAAGACCTCAAGCATACTTGGCTTGAGGGGGAGCTGTTGGAGCAAGTCTATGACAAGCCTAAGTATTGGCTTGAGTCTCACAAAGTCTTAGAAGAAGCTTTAAAAAGAAGACTATGTAAAGTTCACTTGTGAACTACCTCTTGTAACTTTTGAAGAGTTTACTTAATGTAAAAGTAAGAGAATCTTAAGTGGTTGAGTCCACTTGATCAAGAATGGAAAGAGGAGCCACGAATTCTTGATTTGTGGTAGGTAGAGAATCAAATCAATCATTGATTGATTGGAGAGTGATTGAGGGAAGTTAGCCTCCCAAACTCAATTATAAATAGATGGCAGTTTTAGTCATGGTTAGAGAGACCTATGTGAAGACCTCCAAGAGCTGAGCTTTATGCCATATCAAGGTGTGATTACAAGGCACACATATGTATCAGTAAGTCATTGTATTGTACAAGCAATATACTTTCATTTTCATGATTATTTGAGTTCATCTTTCCATGTTCTTGTGAAGTGTACTACTCACTGCCATTACTCTCAGTTTTCTCAGTCAGCTTGCAGAGATGTTTTCTCTGAGCTTGGTGCATCATTTTCAGTGATTTAACTTGGTAAAGTTATCTCTATAAGTCTACTATATGCTCACAAATTTTCATGTCATTTGGATGTTGCAATCTTCAGTTATGTTCATTTGAAGTCAACAGGGTCTGTTCATCTTCACTTCTCTGTCAGGTACCCGACTTTTTCACTCATCGTGTCAGAGCCATTTCTCAGTGGTTACTTATCCAAATTCAGTGATTTAAAGCTTGTTGGATTCAACTTACTGTCTAGTATAACCATACAAATTTTCATAATCATTGGATTTATACATTTTTAGTTATGTTGATTTTTTTGCTCACTGGTCTCAAACTGTAGTAGCCCATGAAAATCGGGATGATGTCATCACTTGTTAAAACTCATTCTCAGTGTGTGGTTCATTATTTTTTATGAGATTACTCTTGAAAGTTAGCTCTTTAAGTTACCTAGACTTCCCAAAGAGGAATTAAGCTAATTGCTGCTGTGCTCAGAGAATTATGTAAAACACTGGACAGGTGTATGAACCTAGAATAGCAAGTTTTCACCTCTGAGCTAACTCCAACTTATCTGTTTTGATCTATCTTTTTGAGAATGATCTTCCAAGGTACATAGGGTGTCTAATACATCCATTGGCAAGCTAAAAGGGCCCACCATCTACTCCTGGAGTTCATTTGGCTGGTGTAGATCAAGGATTTTGCAACACCTCTTCATCTTCAAGCACATACCTATCCATCTCTTCACAATATGGAGAAACATAGGAACAAATGCTAGTGGTTAATTACCACTTACTTCTTTGTAAAAGTTAGTTTTGACTTTGGAATCTTTGTAAACACCTACCAAGGAAATCTCATGAACTTTATTAGTTGTAAAGCATCAATCAAGTAGATGGAATATCTCCTAGGATGTAGGAGCTTGATTAAAGGGAGCCAAAGTTTGAATTCAAATTCAAACTTTGAACTAAATCACCATAAAAGGTCTACTCAAAACGTCGCGGGTAAGAAGACTCATATTCCGAGCTCATCTCTGTCAATTCTGAGTGTGTGTGAGGTCTACACTCTAGCCCACACCTATCTACACCATTAGGCAATGATATTCATGCCAATGGCATTGTATACAAGTGCTCATTAGTACATATATCTACATTGTTCATTTCTGACTTCTCTGTCGTACTACTTGAAAGTCAGTCGTGGAGAGCATATCTCTGTCATTTCTTCACCAAATTCAAAGATCTAAAGCTTGTTGGAACCAGCTCAAAGTTCTCTACATGCTATCAGACTTCGAAGAGATTTTATTCAGACATTTCAGAGAAAAGCTCGTCGAGGTGATCACTGGTCAAAGTCTGCAATAGTCCTAAAAAATATGGGGTACAGGTTTACTTGCTAAGTTGATTTCTCTGAGCATAGTTGATCTTTTTACATCATTCCACTTGGAATAGTTAGCTTGCTAAGCTAATTAGATACCCCTAAAAGGAAGTTTTCCAATTCCTACTGTGCTAGTCATACTGAGCAAAAGATCCAGCAGGTGTCAAGTCAAAAATAGAAGGTTTTCCTTGAAGCTTGAGACTCAAAGTTGTTTGTTTTGATTAAATCTTTACATAAATCATTTCCAAAGTACATAGGCCATTTTATGGTGTCATTGGAAAGCTAAGGAGGTCCACTTATCAACTCTGAAGCATCAAAGGGTTGGTACAAAGCAGGTAGTACCTACTCAATCTCTTGGAGTGTCCATCCATCTTTCCCAACACTTTCATCATCAACTGAAGAGTAGAAGCAAAAATTTGATATGAATCATGAAGACCATTCAAAACGGTCTGCACAAGTGAGCTATCTAGTATAACCTCATCAGCAAAAATCAATTGTTCCTTCAAGTCTTTGATCTTTGTTAGAAAATTGTCCATAGAATCACCTTCATTCACGTGCTCACTCTCCAACTGTTTTTGGAGGTGAGCAACACTAGCCTCATTCCTAGCTTGGTACAATGCGGTAAGTGTATCCCAAGCATCCTTAGTTTTTCTGCAAGAGCGAATGTGAGGGATAATGGCACGTTTGACAGACAAATCTATCAATGCATGTGCTTGGGCATCTCTACCATCCCAACGAATTTGCTCTGCAGTAGGTGCAGTAGAAACCACAGCATGAATAGGAATATGCACAATATCATCATCTTGGACACCTTCTACATCAGCTTCAGTACCTACAATTGTAACAATTGCAGGTGTGATAGGATGTTTTTCAACACCCTGCACAATGTTCCACAGTCCTTTTGCAACCAATACATGTCGCATCATATAAGCCCACAATGGGTAGTTCGTACCATCCAACTTATCCTCAATAGCCAACATACGAAATACATTACTGCTTTCAACCATGGCCGGTGACTAAAATACCTTGATGCAAAAAATTGACTGTATCTCAAAGAGTTGAATGGAACTGCCTAGACGAGTTCTTCTAAACATGTAACAGACTTTGAGACACTTATATACCAGAATTGGTATATATCTTTGGCACAAAAAGACAAAATAGCATGCACAAGCACTACGATAGTGCATTAGGATCCCAAAACGAGCTCAGATCGCGATTTCGGTACCACAAAGCGAAGTTGTTTCGATCTAGGAAACACGTTGAGTATGCTCACCAAACGTTGTGCGATTCTGAGATTGCAATCGGAGAGGTGTCGATGACGCCCTAGATGAAGTGGTGACTTGCTTTGATACCAATTGTTGGAGTTAGACGTTTGCGGAAGCACATGAACAACACAAGGAAGAAGAAGAAGCTTGGATCACAACACACAATATTGAATGTACTACCACTAGAATGTACAAAGATAAGTAGACCGTTAGGGAAATAGGCGTATATTCAAGCCAGGGGAAACAAACCTCCTAAAGAGGGAAAAAAGTACCCCGACAGTCCTAATGTGTTCACACCATAGTAGGATCAAAACGCATTTGGAACGCCTTGTAGAATGTACGGTACGTACGGTTCATACGATACGTATGGTTCGTACGGTACGTACCATACATACAGTACCATATGGTACATGTTCAGTGCGAGTATTAAAGTCTTTTAATAAATTGATTCTTGAATATCCAATGTATGATTTCTATATATTTCTATCATTTATGAATCTGGAATTATTGTATGGACTTTGTTTGAACTTCACTCCGATTAATCTGGATTCCAAATCCTCATACCATGATTCATGTCATTTTGTAATATGCCAATAAATGAATATATAATGTACACCAAGTAGTAAGTACTAAGTACTAAGTTAGTATTATATATATATATATATATATATATATATATATATATATATATATATATATATATATATATATATATATATATATATATATATATATATATATATATATATATATATATATATATATATATATATATATATATCAAACCACGTACCGAACGTACGGTACCTCAAGGTTCCATTCGGATCTCGAACCGTACGTGAACCGTACGTACCGAACTTAACGTACCATTCCACCTTAGTTCACACACATCACTACCTAAATATATCAACACCTTACACATCTCAAAGTTTTTGGATGTGTGTGTTATGTTCATATTCCTCGAGAACTAAGGACAAAGATGGAGCGAAAGTCAGAAAAATGTATTTTCATTGGATATTCATCAGAGTAAAAAGGATATAGACGCTACAATCCGATGACAAAGGAGCTACAAATCTCACCAGATGTGGTATTTGATGAGCTACGGCCATGGTTTGGAGACAAACGTGAAAGAGAAGATTCTTGAAGAAGATTATGAAGATGATAGAGGTGTTGTCCAAGAAGAGTTTTAGCCAACAAGCACTCAAATGTCAGGGCCAAAAGCTTCTATTTCACATGGAGAAAACTCAACATGGAAAGGGAGACTAAGGAGTCATTCCTCATCACCAACATCAAGTTATGAAAGAGTTGAAGCTAAAAGTGCTGCCCAAAATAGTGCTTCAAATGCAAGTGAAGAAGGAATAGGTTTGGAAGGAATAACTCTTACCACTTTTAATATGGAGTTTGAGCATACTTTTGCATATGTGAATTTGGCAAGAACCATGCATATGAGATGATTTTAGCTAGACCATTCATGAGACAATTGCAAATAGTGCAAGATTGGGAACCAATTCTTTGTACTTGTAACATCTAGGAGTCACCACTAAAGTCAATCTAAAGATTACTCTCATAGAGATATGCCCCCTCTACAATGGAACCCCATCCATAGAGTAACAGATGACATGGAATCTTTGCACTCCATATGATCAGGATCCTCTTGGATGCATGAAGACACTCACTTACGTAGTTGAAGAAGAGAAAAGATTGTTTGCATGAGAAATAGGTACAGAGAAGCATCCTAGATCAGCTCAAGACCCAACCTATGCACCCATAGTGTTCCCAGATGAAGATTTTGAGTCTTATGGTTGGGCAAAACTTCTAGCTACAATGGACATAGCAGACAATGAGGAATAATGGACACCACACTGTGATGAAGATGGCTATGAAATTTCAATCTTCACAATAAATCCAATCATGTATGATTCAACGATTGAAGAATGTGACCCTTGTAGGAATGAACCCAAGAAAGATGATGACAATGTTGAAGATTCCATCCTCATGGAGCCTTTTTGTGCTTCAAAAGAAGAGTACCTCTATCTAATAGAAGCCTAAATGCAGGAGGAAAAATCAAAACAAGTAGAAACAAGGATTGTAACTCAAAAGACAAAAGATAAAAACCAAACCATGAACCAGTAGAAGAAGAGATCCTCTTTGAATTCCTAAAGAATTTCAAGAAATATAACATAGAGGATTGAAAGGTCATGATGATGATTCCTAATAGGGAAGCACTCATAGGAGAGGCATACGAAAACAAAGAAAAGAACAAGAAAATTTTTGTGATTGTAGAAGAAGGTGAAGAACAATGTACATATATCAAACACAATCTGATTGAAGAAGAGGAAAAAGAACTGATTTCATTATTAAGAGAATATAGAATGTGTTTGCATGGAGCTACAAAGATTTGAAGGGAGTAGAGCCAGATATTTGCTCTCATATAATTCCCATGTCTTTGGAAGCTAAGACAACTAAGCAGAAGCCATACACTTATAATGATTATTATGCGGCAAAGATCAAAGAGGAAATAGATCAATTGATAGAAGTTGGATTTATCCATGAGATTAAGCATACTGAGTGGGTATCCCCCATTGTATTAGTTCCCAAGAAGAACAGAAAAATATGGGTGTGCATTAACTTGAAAGTCAATGCCGCCACCATTAGAGATAGCTATCCACTTCCTATCACTCAACACTTATTGGAACGTGTAGCGGGCAACGAATTCTATAGCTTCCTTGATGGATTTTCAGGCTACAACCAAGTAGCTACTACCCTAGATGACCAACGCAAGATGGCTTTTGCCATAGAGTGGGACATATTTGCATGTTTTTTTGGCTCACCAATGCACCTGCAACCTTTCAAAAGCTGATGTGTCATGTGCTCAAGGGATTCTTGCAAAGGCACTTAGACGTCTATGTTGATGAACTATGTGCACATTCCAACATTAGGAAAACACACATCCCTGAGCTAAAAGCTATCTTTGACAAATATAGAGAGTACCACATTTCCTTAAACACATAAAAGTGTGTTTTCATGGTCTGGCAAGTCAGGATTCTAGGAGACATAGTGTCAAAGAATGGTATATCAATGGATGAGGATAAATTCAAAGCCATCACCAAGTTACCCAGACCAAAGAACATTAAGGAAGTACAAGCTTTGATGGGGTATTTTGGTTATTATCAAAGATTCATCCATATGTATGCAATCATTGCAAAGCCTTTGTACAACCTTTTAACTAATTTCAACTGGATGGATGAATGTGAGAACTCTTTCAATGAGCTTAAATGAAAATTGTGTTTAGCACCAATTGACTACACCTGATTGGATTAAGTCATTCCATGTCCATGTGGATGCATCCAATTATGCTATTGGGTGTGTGCTAGCACAACCCATGGGCAAAGGTAACATTGATCTTCCAATAGCTTATGCAAGTGGGCAATTGAATGCGACAGAAAAAAATTATACCGCTACCAAAAGAGAAGGATTAGGCATGGTGTATGCCGTTAAAAATTTTGGAATTATTTGCTTGCAAATAAGTATAATTTTTTTATAGACCATCAAGTACTACTATATCTAGTGAACAAACCTTTCAGTATTAGCAGATTACTAAGATGGTTTCTCTTACTAATGGAATATGGCTTTGAAGTTGTGGTTAGGAAAGATAAGACTCACCTTCGGGAAGATCATCTTTCTAGAATAACTTCCCACAAGGAGTGTTAGATGAACTTCTTGATGCTTAGTTATTCAACCTAGAAATAGTACCTAGTTGGGTCAAAACTATAGTGCCTATTCTAACCTTTGGATCTAAGCATCATGTACTGGTAAAGAAGTAGTAAGGTCTCAAAAGTACTACATATTGGTAGGCAATGTGTATAAGCACACACGTCAAGGTATATTGGCTTGTTGTGTATATGAAGATGAGCATACAAATTGCAATTAGAACATGTAGATGCACTGAAGCAACATCATTCTAAGTATTGAACTCAATAGATTCTGTGAAGATTAGGTATATATTGGCCAACCATGGAAATAGATTTCCATAGGATGTGCAAGGAATGGCCAACCTGTTGTAGTGTTTGAAAGCAAGAGATTTAGTCTTAGTATATATACATTGAAGCAACATGCATGGAAGTTGGAGAAGCATGGTTATAGACCCATGATCATCAATAGGATCTCAACCAGTGGAGCAATCTAGTTAGCTACCCTAGAGGGCGACATTCTACCTAGTTACATCAATGAATGCAAAGTAAAATTATGTCAGGAACCCATCCAAAAAGAAATTCTAAATTGATTCAACACAACCAAGAAATGCAAAGAAGAAGAAAAACAATTTAGAAAAGAGGCTTGAGTAGAAGCCTTAGAATGCATTCGGCACATGAAGTTGAGGAGATAAGGTAGAGATCAACCTAGGCAAGATGCTCATGGAGCACCAAGATTTGTAATACACACGTGGAAGCAAACGTAAAAGAAGAGTGTACTCACAAAAGAAAAGAGTGTGAGAGACTCAAAGTGAGTAGACCAAGAAATGGGTAAACTCACATGGATTAGAAATGAGCTTGCCAAGAGAATGGAGTAGGCTCCTCAAGCTTCTAACCAAGTACAAATGGGGGGAGAGGCCCTCCTTATATAGATTTGGGAGGGGCTCTCCAAAGTACATCTCATGTGGGATAATTCCCCTCAAAGGAGAATGAATATAATGGTAGAAGCAAATGGCAAGCTACCCAAATACAAAGGTTATAATATAAAATGGAAATGGAATAGAAATAGAGTGACTCCAAGATACAAAAGGGATATGCACTCTCATATTCTCAATACCCCCTCTGCAACTCCATTTTGTAGAGCATGGAGGCTACTAGGGTATGAGAGAAAGGTCCATGAAGAATGTAGCAACAGTAGCACGAGCCCGAAATAGGTAGTCTCTATCTAGAAATCCATAGCCTCCAAGTGGTATCAACCATGCAGGATCACCAGGTACACCATAATATGTCCACTAGATGGATCACGTAGATGCTCCATAGGTATGCCACCAACGAGGTACAAGAATAGAACAAGATCTCATTGGAAAAGATCACCTCCATGCGAGATACATGTGGTATGTGGGAACATCCAAAGCTTTGACAATATCCAACACGAGATGTGTATTGCCAAGAAGTAGGTCATGCAAGAATGAAATGTAAAGTATGAAGCATAAAATCATAGTCGCATGGTAGTACATCTGTATTTTGTAATCCTCCATGGAGTGTACAAAGTCTTGGTGTGTCAGTAGGACCATGGAAGACCCCTCTAAAGCGAGACGCTGTCTCAAAAAAGGATCCAACTGAGTGATCAATCCAAATAGATTCAGGAGTATCCTATGGTAAATGAAAAGATGTTGGACTCTATGAATGGAAAAGTACATGCTCAGAATGTTGTTGTAGATGAGGTAAGTGGAATCTCAAAGATAGGAATGAAACATGACTTGTCATTGATCCTGGAGTAATGCCCAATTGAAGCTGAGCGGAAATGCATACCTTGGATGGTATGATAGGAGGTGTAGCCATCTAAGGTATAATCTGAGATTGTATCTCTGATTCCTCATGCTCCAAAATTGTATCATGATCTAGAAAGTCATGTACAAAGAGATCATGCTCCACATACTATGACTGCCCAAAACTAGAATGATCCCCCTCTAAAGCGGAACTAGGAGGATCCAAAAGGGATGAATACTTACAGTATTCATCAAACATGCAATCTTTGGCTATTGTAACTGAGTGAGTCTTTGGGCCCTAGAGTGTGTATGCCTTCTATTGGTCACTGTACCTGATGAAAATGTATTGCTTATGTCGATCATCATCATGGCCTTGCATAGAGGCATTACCACCAAAGACATGGAAATAGCTCACACTCGACTTCTTCTGAAAGTAAGCCTCAAATGGTGTTTGGTTCTTCAAGACATATGAAAGCGCTCTATTCTAAATATTTACTGCTACCTGTACTGCTTCACCCCAAAGCTTTAGTGAAAGTTTCTTTTGACTAAGCATAACCTTGGCCATCAGGATCACACTTCGAATCTTTTGTAAGGTGATACCTTGTTGAGTATCTTGCATTTCTTGATACTTCATTCTATGTTGCTTCAAGTACTTGGAGAAGTTTTGAGTGACAAAGATATCGTCTCCATCACATCACATGATCTTCAAAGAACTTGGAAAGTCTTCTAGAACTGTTTGTGTCCACTCCTTGAACTTGGAAAGGGCATCCTCCTTATGCTTTAGCAAATAAACCTAGGTGTATCTAGTGAGTTCATCTATTATGAGGAAGAAATAAATTGACCCACTTAGAGAAGGTGTATGCATAGGTCCACAAATATTGGCATGGACTAATGCTAAGGGTTTAGATGTAGAAATGGATGCTTCTATAGGCAAAGGGGCAATTTTCTACTTGGGACATTCTTGGCAATTCAATTCCACTTGTGTGATCTTGGGTAAACCCTTGACAAGATGATTGGAAGAGATCTTAACTAAGAAGGAAGTATGTCCAAATCTGCCATGCCACAAGCTAAGAATTGAATCTTTGGCCATAAAACTGGAAAGCTTGTAGAGACCTTTGTCTTCAAAGCCTTAAGCTATCACTTCATTGGATTCACGATCGATGACTTGAACTTCGTTGTGATCGAGATGCACTCTCATGTTGCACTTTGTAATGGCTTTTACTGAGAGAAGATTCTTACAAAGGCTTGGTACATAAAAAACATCTTTGAGTGAATTGGTCTCACCTTCAGAGTTTGTGACTTGAACTTTTCCTCTTCCTTGGATTCATCTTTTGGCATGAATATGGGCATAAAAGAGGGTAAGGATAATTGAGTCCAAGACATGGCATTTGAAATCGTTGACATGACTGTTGTTGAATCGAAGTTATCACACTTGCAAAAACTTGAGATGGGGTAGGGGTGGGGGGCTTAGATTAGCCATACGCTTGCACCAAAATTGAAGTAGACAGAAGGGGGGGCTTAGAATAGCCCTACACTTGCACAACCACCAATATGAGTTGACTCAAGAGCAAGGCTTAGAGTAGCCCATTGCACATAGAAAAAATCACACTTGGGGGCTTAGAGTAGCCTCCCAATGCACACACACAATATTCCTCTTATATTTGTGATGTTACAAAGTGGAGGCACTTAGTATTAGATGATGCCAACTAGTGAAGGTTGGACCCTTGGGAAAGAGACAAGTCAACCTTTAGAGAGGTGCCAAATTGAGTGTCAAACTTAAAGGTGGATACCCTTATAAAATACAATATGGATGGTTTAAATAAGGTAGCACTTGATGCATTGGGCACATAAAGTAGAAGATGTGGCACAATGAGGTCAAACAATACAATTGTTATGGTAGCACTTGATGCATTGGGCACATAAGGTAGAAGATTAACTAGAGTGACAATGTCTACCTAATGCAAAGAAACCAAAAACATGGTTTGAGGGACTCAATAGACCTTCAAAATCAAAGTATTGTCTTTGGAGCATTCGAATGATCCCAAAGAGGCATAATTAGAAGCGCACCAATAATTTATAAAAGCATTGCATACGTCTTACAGTAAACTAAGGCGTTGTTAACTTTGAACCATGGCAGCAAACTCATCCGTGATGTGCACCAAAAACATGTAGAGACTAATACGTATCACGAATGATTGAATGCATATTATTCAATGGATTTGCATTGTGACATCATGGCTGATGTCATGTGGCAATGTAAATCACCAAGCAATAAACAGAAATGTTAGCGCAACTTTCTCTGACAGTGATTCTCGCATGTTCACTGATAGTGCTAGAGAACAATACGAGACCTTTTCTCAAATAGCTTAGGCAGATGCACAAGTGATAGAAGCTTGTTGTTGAGCCACTTTGGTGTGAGCAGAGCACTGCTACTCTAGAAGTGTAAGACATGATAGCTATTGGATGATCCGAAAGAGGAACAAACAGATGAGTTAGGTACAGAAGCTTATGGCAACACAAAGGAGACTTTGCTTGGCATCTCCATCAGGCACATTAGGGAGGTGAATTAGTACACCGGGTTGTATGCTACTGTTTTTTGCTAGGCATCATCGTAGACCGAACTGATGCATCATGCTATTGTGATTCATTCATTTTCCATGATTGGAGAGAGGCCTTGACATGATTAGAATAGAGCTTGACTCTCTCTCTCTCTCTCTCTCTCTCTCTCTCTCTCTCTCTCTCTCTCTCTCTCTCTCTCTCTCTCTCTCTCTCTCCCTCTCCCTCTCCCTCTCCCTCTCCCTCTCCCTCTCCCTCTCCCTCTCCCTCTCCCTCTCCCTCTCCCTCTCCCTCTCCCTCTCCCTCTCCCTCTCCCTCTCCCTCTCCCTCTCCCTCTCCCTCTCCCTCTCCCTCTCCCTCTCCCTCTCCCTCTCCCTCTCCCTCTCCCTCTCCCTCTCCCTCTCCCTCTCCCTCTCCCTCTCCCTCTCCCTCTCCCTCTCCCTCTCCCTCTCCCTCTCCCTCTCCCTCTCCCTCCTCCCTCCCTCCCTCCCTCCCTCCCTCCCTCCCTCCCTCCCTCCCTCCCTCCCTCCCTCCCTCCCTCCCTCCCTCCCTCCCTCCCTCCCTCCCTCCCTCCCTCCCTCCCTCCCTCTCTCTCTCTCTCTCTCTCTCTCTCTCTCTCTCTCTCTCTCTCTCTCTCTCTCTCTCTCTCTCTCTCTCTCTCTCTCTCTCTCTCTCTCTCTCTCTCTCTCTCTCTCTCTCTCTCTCTCTCTCTCTCTCTCTCTCTCTCTCTCTCTCTCTCTCTCTCTCTCTCTCTCTCTCTCTCTCTCTCTCTCTCTCTCTCTCTCTCTGTCTCTCTCTCTCTCTCTCTCTCTCTCTCTCTCTCTCTCTCTCTCTCTCTCTCTCTCTCTCTCTCTCTCTCTCTCTCTCTCTCTCTCTCTCTCTCTCTCTCTCTCTCTCTCTCTCTCTCTCTCTCTCTCTCTCTCTCTCTCTCTCTCTCTCTCTCTCTCTCTCTCTCTCTCTCTCTCTCTCTCTCTCTCTCTCTCTCTTGCACACTTTGTTTCCATGCCCTTTTTGCATAAAACCATGGGGTTGAAACACACACACTTCTTTATGTAAGTCACCATTCAGAAATATTGTTTTAATGTCTAAGTGTACATTCCAACCATGATGAGCTGCAAGTGCACAAATGCTATGAACCATAGTCATTCAGTATGTGGGAGCAAATTTCTCATCAAAACAATGCCTCTTTCTTGAGCATAACCTTTTGCAACAAGCCTAGCCTTATACATGTCAACTGCTCCATTAGGCTTACGCTTCAATTTGTATACCCAATTAATGCCAATGGCAAATCACATAAAGACCAAGTAACATTCTTCATAATAGCCCAGCATCACGGCAACCAAAATGCATTTAGCATGTGGATGATATAGACGGTAGACTTTCCTTTCAGAATTGTACCCAAAAAAAATACATTTCACTACTTTATCATCCAATTTCCTATGTTGTTTTTAAAGCACTAATGCATATGCAAGACAACCAAAGACATGCAAATGAGCAACAGGTTGCTTGCGACCATGCCAAGTCTCATATGGATTGATACACTACAATGCTTTAGTGGGACACCTACTAAGAACATTGCACACATAACAACCTCAAGCTAGAAGCTATGTGGTAAAGCCTAACTTTTGACCATATGCCTCACCATCTCCATAAGTGACATGTTCTTCCTTTTAGCAACTCCATTCTATTGAGGTGTATATACAGCATTGTACAGTGATGTTTTATCCCACATTTAACCAAAAATGTATTAAAATCAGAAATGCATATATCCCCCCCGATCAAAATAGAGGGTGCCCATTTTACATGTTGATATATTTTCAGCCAAAACCAAAAACTATTTGAAGCATATAAACACTTTGGACTTTGCTTTCAATGGATACACCCACGCATGCCTAGAAAATGATCAATGAAAGTCATGAAGTAAAGGTAGTTCCCAAAGGGAGGTGTGTGCATTGGACCATAGACATCACTATGAATAAGCTACAATTATTGACTAGCTCAAAATGAACCATCTTTTGGGAACAAGGAACACTACATTTTGCCCAAAATACAGCCTTCGGGGCAGAGAGGACACCATTTCATATTTTTGCAGGGGTAGCAAACTAGAAAAATTATGATGACCAAAGTGTGTGTGCCAAAGCTTTACATGTGAGATAGCCTGAAAATCTTAAAGTGCACATGCTGAGTCATTCACATATTTTTCATAATCTATGAGCTTATACATCCCATGACATAAAATACTAGAAGCAATCCAAATTTTTCTTGATCCCTAGCACAAACAAAGCCTCTGAAAATGTGAAAGAACTACCATCAACAATATTCATAATGATCTTACCAACTCTCGTCACAAGATAAGGGGAGTTGTTAGCACATGTGATAGTATGCCTTGTAGGGGCAAGCTCAAGTGAACTAAAGAAACTACGTTGCGAAGTAATATGTTTGGTTGCCCCATTGTCAAAGTACCAAACATCTGATTCTATTGCAGACATACATTGTTCATGAGAAGATGGGTCATATCTGCAAATAGTAGTAAAAGCCCATCCTTTATTCTACACAAGATTAGCAAACTTTGTTCTTGGTGTGGAGGCCTCTGCAACAACCATTTTGGCCTCATTTTTCTTTGCCTCTTTTGCAACCAACTTTGGACAACTCTTTATGATATGAGCGTTTGCTTTACAATTTTTGCAAAACAATTTCTACTTTTTTGTTTTTCTTCTTACCTTTTTCTTCCTTTTTTGACTATGTAGATGAGTCCCATTTACCTTTGCCCTTCTGACTAGCTAAGAAAGCTTGATCTGTTACATGCATGATGGACCTATTCTTCCTAGACTGATCTTCTTGCAATAAAAAAGAGACTAACTCCTCAAATGTTAAGGCATTTGGATTCCCTTTCATCATCAACCGAAGAGTAGAAGTAAAAATTTGATATGAATCTAGACAACAATTCAGAACATTCTACACAAGTGAATTGTCTCCCAAGACTTCATCATCAGAAATCAAATCTTTGATCTTTTTCTAAAAATTCTCCATAAAATCTCCTTCATTCATATGCTCACTCTCCAGTTGTTTCCGAAGAAAAGAAACATGAGCCTCATTTCTTGCCTTGTACAAAGTGATAAGTGTATCCCAAGCATCCGTTTCTACTTTTCAAGAGCGAATATGGGGGATAATTGCATGTTTGATAGACAAGGCTATCAATGTATGTGCCTGAGCATCGCTACCATCCCAACAAAGTTGCTCTATAGTAGGTGACAGAACTACCTTATCGAGTTTTGCTAAACATATAGCAGACTTCGAGGCACTTTTATTGGAGAACCAAAACTTGTATATATGTTTGGCACAAAAAGATGAAATTTCCTACACATGCATTACGATAATGCATTCCGAGGCCAAAACAAGATGATATCAAAATTTCAACACGACAGAGTGAAGATGTTTTGAACCACTAATCGCCTTGAGTATGCTCACCAAATTTTGTGCAATTTTGAGACTCTGACTGGAGGGGTGTCAACAACGCCCTAGATGAAGTAGCAACCTGCTCTAACACCAATTGTTGGAGTTTGAGGTCTACAGAAGCACACGAATAGCACAAGGAAGAAGAAGAAGCTTGGAGCACAACACACAATATTGAATGTACTACCAAGTGAATGTACAAAGATAAGTAACTTGCTAGGGTTATAGGCATATATACAAGCCGAGGGAAAAAACTCCTAAAGAGGGAAAAAAGTGCCCCGACAGTCCTAAGTGTGTTCACATTCATCACTACCAAAAGATATCAACAAATTCTTATGTAGCTCCTTGTGCATTGCATATCTCCATGCTCAGATATCTAATGGAGAAATTCATTTGTGCCTATGCTTGTAATTCTTGTAAGGCAACTTATAACTTATGCATTTTTTTCTTCATTGTACCTCTACCTACAACCTTGCCACAATTGTTTATAACTAATAGCTAGAAACTCCAACTCTACTTTGATTAAGTTTTTTGTTTCATTTCCTTCTCCTTATGAAACTCAAAAACTATATATATGTTCTTATGACATTGGAAGCACCCTCCTTATAACTTCTTTCTCCTTTCTCTATGTTTCTCCTTCTTGTTTGTGCCTTTGCTTCTAGCATTGGTACAAAATGCATTGTTTTCTCCACTTGCTCTCTCATCAAGGCAATCTGATGCATTCGATGCATTCAATTCATTGCATGTAAGGTGCGAGGACGAAATGTTATTCGAGAGTATGGGACATTGTGAAAAAATATGCATATATGCATGAGAAAAAGTATTCATTATTTAAAGACATTTATACTAGATAGGTAAGAGGATGTACTGATTTTGATCATTTACAATCAAATCAGATGTTACAAGTTATAAATTACAAGCACTAATGTACATAAGCTTGATCAATATCACTCAATGACACTATGCATATAATAATTTAAATATCAAATCATGATATACCATATAACTAAGGCCGATCTCTCACCTCTTGAATATGAAACATACATGGCACAAAATGCTACTAAATGGTAAATTCTACCCTAGATGGAGGAGTCTAACCTCTAGCCAAACCTTGATACAATACTAAGAATCTTTCTAGACTTTATAAATGTACAAACTCCATACTACTCCATGTCATCCATGATGATTGACCTCTCTCTCTCTCTCTCTCTCTCTCTCTCTCTCTCTCTCTCTCTCTCTCTCTCTCTCTCTCTCTCTCTCTCTCTCTCTCTCTCTCTCTCTCTCTCTCTCTCTCTCTCTCTCTCTCTCTCTCTCTCTCTCTCTCTCTCTCTCTCTCTCTCTCTCTCTCTCTCTCTCTCTCTCTCTCTCTCTCTCTCTCTCGCTCTGGCTCTGGCTCTCGCTCTCTCTCTCTCTCTCTCTCTCTCTCTCTCTCTCTCTCTCTCTCTCTCTCTCTCTCTCTCTCTCTCTCTCTCTCTCTCTCTCTCTCTCTCTCTCTCTCTCTCTCTAAATTTGAAACATGGGCTACTGTATGTGAATTGCAATAGCCAATGTATTTTTCGGGTAACCTTGGCTTCAGCTTTGGAAGTAGTACTCAAGAGGTAAAGTTTGAAGGTTGCAAGTTGCAAGGGTGTCCTCAAGTCTTGTTGTTGGACTCTCTCTAAAAAGATGCACATGTGTGCAAAATGATTGGAAGAAGGTACTTTTAACCCTCAATGTCAACACCAGTCTAACTTTTCACATATGTAATGACAAAACTTAACAAATTGGAAGCATTAAATGGGATCTAATGGAATGCACTAGAAAAGGTAAGGTGCAATGAAGCAAAAAAACCATGTGCCTCATGAGCCTCAAGCTTCTTGTTGTGTGAGATTTACCCTCCACAACAATTGAACTAATTTAAGGAAATATTCTCAAGAGGATAACTAACCCACAAGTTGGTGAGAGATGCACGTATCAACCCAACCAACTCAACCCATATATATACCTCAAGGCCAAGGGAGGAAATGTGAGGAGAGCTTGCGAAGTGTTCCCTCCACATGGATTCTAATCCAAGGCCTTCTAACCTTGGAAATCACATGGCTCTCACATGGATTCTAAAAGGATTTCTTCCAAGCTTATACGTACAAGTGCAAAGGCTTGAGAGGCCTCCCTAAGGGTTAAATACCATACCTTTAGGAAATATCAATCCTAAGGGTCAAAAACCTTTCAATTGGGAGTAAATAAATCCAAATAGCTCAAGGGTTCAAACTATAGTCTTGAAGAGAGTTTCACAAGGGTTTCCTAATAAAGTCCAAGGGTTCTCCAAGTGGCTTTGCACCCTCAAAACCCATGTATTTTGTTGCTTTGACCCATAGTTATACAACATTCTTCCCCCTTTTAACATTTTCGTCCTCAAAAATGTGTGTAGGTATAATATGTGGAGTATTCACATATGATCCATGATCAGTATTATCGATCATGGTCTTCATCTCTTTGATTCTACTCTTTTTCAGATGGGGATTCTTTCCCTGATTGGATCTGAAAAGAAGGGAATCCACTTGTGGGATAATCCCTACCCAAATCATTCTAATGTTAATTAACTTTACAAGTGAAACATTAAATTGCATGCAAAGTATGGAAAGAATGATAAGGGTGGATTAAAACATCTCTGGCTAATTCAGTGTTTTGTTATGTGCGAACTACGCATCCACAGCACAACATATGAAGTAGGTGGATTCTAAGACTCTCCAACTAATTTTCTATGTGGGTACATTTTTATGTACTACTTGTGCATGGACCTAGCAAAATAGGTGGATCACTGGCTAGTTCAAGACTTCAAGAAGTCTTCTTAAGTTGAGGTTGACCAAAATATCTAATTAAGATGCTTCTAACTATGTTCTACTTCTTAACCAACATCTACTTATCTCTTTTCCAAATATAGGACTACCATGTCCAATTGGGCTTTAGAGTCAAGGTAGAATGTAGGAAAGAAGTGATTCATTTCTTTGGGCAATCAACTTCAAAATGATTTACCCAAGGCTACTTCTCAAAATACTTGACTTGTTTGGAATTGTTAGAACTATAAATAGTTCCTAAGAGTTCTACTCAAACTCTTTTAAGAGAACTTTTAGATTCTTCATCCATTGATCTTCAAGAAATACTCAATCGATGAATGATCTTTCTTAAACTCAAGTGTCTTCTAGAATTGAAGGGGTTTTACACAAAACATACACCTTTGATGTTTAATTTGGTCACCTATTCCATCTAGCTAAATCTAATCTAGGAATGACTTTGAAAATTCCTTTCATGTCATATCGAAGGTCGGCAAAAGCAAGAAGGAAGAATGAAACTTTGTGTAACCGATTCAACTTCTAAGACATTAAAGTGATTTGAGTCAAACCAAAGGGGACTCAAATGTTCAAAGACTTATTCTAGTTGAGGATTTGAAGTATTGTTTTCTACCTTTATTAATTCTCAAAAAGATTTTTTTGGGTAAATTTAAACCATCATCCATCTACCAAACTCTAGTGGTATAGAAATCCATGTCTCAAGCCAGCAATCTTTGATTATGTTTAATTTTACACTTAAACAATGGTGCTTCAACTATCTTGATTACCAACTTAATCCCTTTTTCAATCTCTTGAGACTTCTTTATGCTAGAATGCCTATCTAGGCTATATCTTTAACTCCATGGATTCATTTACCTAGTTGTAGTATCAACAAGGTTCTTTTGACTAACTTAGTCTAAGTTCATCTATGTTGATTATTAAGTCAATCACGTTCATTATTGATTAAGTCTGAGTATCTTCTAATGCTTTTGGGTTTCTTTCAAAACATCCCTCTAGGGATAGGTGAATACAAGTTTCACCTTCCTCAAATTTAAGTACTATTTTTCATGGTTGAAGGACTCCCTCTTTCTAATTTCCATTTTCACTTTCACTTCTCTTAAAGAAGTTTAGAATTTTTCATGCTTTATCACATGGTGGTTGCAACCTATCTTCTCCAAATCATTTCTACCCTTGGCAAGTTTCAAATACTTATCTTTAGCATGCTATGAAGTTGTTTTCTCAACAACTTCTACGTAACATCCATAACCTAAAAGATGTTCTTATTTATCCATAATTCTATTCTCATGGAATAAAGTGTTCCAATTTCGATCATTTTGTTACTTTCTTCCTCCATTTGAAGAGCTTTTGTCCTCAAAAACTATAAAATCTATGGCTTCATTCATAACTAGAGAGTCCCTGCTATGACTCCTCCCATTGTTGGAGTATTCAACCACTATTTTACTTGTGTGGGCCTTGAAAGTATCTAGAAGATGTACTAGAAAGGAATTCTAGATTTGATATGCAATAAACATCTTTGAGAGGTATCTCGATGACCACCTGTACTAGCATACTCTTGTACTTATTTGGGAATGCTTTTGAAATCTCATGTTTCCCAACAATGAAAGTTCATGTATATTTTTGTTAGGAGAGGTGGCTTTAATTTTGAAGTCTAATCAAAGCATAAGAGTTTTGAAGGTACTAGGATTAAGAAATACATTCCGTTTCACCATTGTACCTAGAGATCTTTATGTTACTCCATTAGGAGCCATTACACCTCCTAAAGAAAACCTATCTTGGTTTTCAGCTTTAGATACTAAAGTTTAGAATGAATGAAGCCTTAAATTAACTTGGAAATTCTTCCAAATTAAGGGTCTTTTCGAATTTTCATGATGCTTGAACACTTTTCACCATTTTTGTTGGTGAAAGCAAAATTTTCTCAGTACCATACTAGTTAGGATGTCTTATCCAAAACTCCTTTGGAACCTTTTCAATTAGTCACCTCTAAAGTATCGCTTATACTTAAGACTAGTATTGTAGGTTCTTTAAAGTTGTATAAGAATATGCCCTGAAGAATTCTTCAAGGAAATCATCTATGCCATTGAGGACATTAGATGTATTAGGATGCTATCTACTTAAGACATCTCATTTAAAAATTCTCTATTTGGAGCCATTTCTAAGTATGTCTTATACTTAGAGTTAGCATTTAGTAGCTCCTTTGTATACATGACATTGGACTTATGTCATAATGAAAGACTTTTTCAAAAAAAAAAAATCTAAGTTTTCAAAGAACTTGAGTACTTTTTGTTATAAAATCTTTCAACTTGTATGCCACATGAACCATTGTTTTTAGTTTTGACCCATCTTCTCATGAGCAATGCATGTATGCAGTAGACTCAGATGTTTGTTACTTTGATAGTGGGGCGACCAAACATATTACCTCGCAATGCAATTTCTTCTCTTCAGTCGAGCCTGCCCCTACAGGGAATACTATCACATGCGCTAACAACTCCGCTTATCCTATAATGGGAGTTGGTAAGATCATTCTGACTACTACCAATGGTAGTTCTTTCACTTTGTCGGATGCTTTATTTGTGCCAGGGATTAAGAAGAATCTGTTATCAGTTTCTGCATTAGCCAAGATTGGCTTTGGTTGTGAAATTTGTTGATGACAGATGTACGGTTCATGATCTATCAAATGGTGATGTTATTATTGCTTCTAGCATTTTATGTCGTGTGTTGTATAAGCTCACAGACTATGAAAAATCGTTGAATGATTTGGCATGTGCAGTACATGATTCTCAGGCTATGTCAGATGCAAAGCTTTGGCATGCACGCTTTGGTCATCTGAACTTTGCTACTTTTCTATGCCAGCTCCTTGTTCACCACATCACTCCCAAGGGGGATTTGTTGATATATTTAGGTAGTGATGTGTGTGAACACACTAGGACCGCCGGGACACTTTTTTCCCTCTTTAGGAGGTTTTTTCCCCCGCCTTGTATATATGCCTATTGCCCTAATGGGCTACTTATCTTTGTACTTTCTCTAGTAATACATTCAGTATTGTGTGTTGTGCTCCAAGCTTCTTCTTCTTCCTTGTGTTGTTCGCATGCTTCCGCAGACGTCTAACTCCAACAAGTGCTTTGCCTTGCTGATCAAGCATGCCATGGGTTTTATGGAACTTGATGTTCCATAAATAAGACTCAAAGCTTGAGTTTTTTTCAGATAAATTTGTGCTAAACTTTGTTGGCTTTTGGATCAAGCCAACATATAAAAATCATAAGAGGATAATGGTCTTTAAGCCCCATACCATTAAACTTTTATGCTTTTGGCTCCATGTCAAGAAGTCATTTTCATATCTTGAGCTTAATCTTAACCCCTCTCTTGTCCCATGAATACCATGCATATGGAACATCATTTATTGATTTTTCATACTTAGTGTATGCCAAAAACATATACATCTTTACTTAAAGATGCATAGCCTGCATAAGGTTCAAAAAATTGAACCCCTCTTTAAAGCATGCATGGAATTCATGCTTGGAACTCCATTATATACATGAATCTACATCCAATGCATGCTTGTGATCTTTATCTTTGTTAATTCCATGCTATTGATTGAAGTTATACAATTCCATTTTTATGCATCTTTATGAAGTGAGTCCATTTTATGCTAATGAAAAACCTTTTTTCATTCATTTGTACATTACTTAAATCATTCGAGACATGAATAATTATTGGTGCATATGGATCTCACCTAGTTCTTTTGGTATGCATTTACAAATGCATTACTCAAGAATGGTAAAACAAGTGGATAACTTTAAAAATAACAGTTACCTCCATTAAAGCTACATTCATCTATTAGTCCATTGCATGATGAAGCTCTACCCATTTGGATACTTGGAAGTTGAAAGGTTGGGCCATTACCTCTCTTCAAAACTCCTATCTCCCTCGTTCAACATTTACCTTTTCTTGTGCTTGAAAGTGAAGACGACCCATCCTTCCTTCAAGTTCAATGGAACTTCTCCCATATGCAAGCCAATTTAAAATGTTACAGTATATATATTGAACATTCCCATCACATATATAGTATGAAGAAAAAAGAAGTGATGTAATTATGGTCCTTCCTAAAACATCCTACAATGTGTAGGCATTTATCATAAGCTAATGAATTCTGAAGCTGGTATTGTACCCAGATATGACAAGCGCAAATGCTCCTTGGTGGCGGTTGTATGTGAAAAAGCATGGAGAGAGGATATTTTAATCCCATATGCGATGGAGCATGCCCAGTAGATGCTATAAGTAAAGTATGAGAATCAATTTTATCATATTAGTGCACAGAGGCAGAGGATTGCGTGAGCAGGCCGCTAGAAGTGTTTAACTTCATATTTGAAAACGGTCGTCATAAAGAGTGCCTATAAGGTTGGCTTAAATGGATAATTGTGGTAGTTATGATTCCTTCATTAGAAAAGGTTCATATAAAGATACTTTTGCAATGATAGCTATAGCATCCTCGAGCAATAACTATCTCGAGGAAGAAAAATTTCACATGGCAAATAATCCCGAGTGTAATATCTCGAGGAAGAAGAGCTTCACATGGCATCTAATCCAAATGGTAAAAATTCATAAAAGTAAAATCTAATAAGGCCATCACTTGGCTCTGATACCATTGTTGTGTGAGAGTTACCCTCCACAACAATTGAACTAACTAATCTAAGGAAATACTCTCAAGACAATAACCAAACCCACAAGGGGGTGAGAGATGCACGTATCCACCTAACTAACTCGACCCATATATATACCTCAAGGCCAAGGGAGAAAATGTGAGGAGAGCTTGCCAAGTGTCCCCTCCACATGGATTCTAATCCAAGGCCTTCTAACCTTGGAAATCACATAGTTCTCACATGGATTATACAAGGATTTCTCCAAAGCTTGTACATACAAGTCCAAAGGCTTGAGAGGCCTCCCTAAGGGTTAAATACCATACCTTAAGGAAATATCAATCCTAACAGTCAGAAACCCTTCAATCCGGAGTAAATAAATCTCAAGGGTTCAAACCATAGTCTTGGAGACACTTTCACAAGGGTTTTCCAATAAACTCCAAGGGTTCTCCAAGTGGCTTTGGACCCTCAAAACCCATGTCTTTTGTTGCTTCGATCCATAGTTATACAAGACTCCTCACGAATTAATGCACAAAAAACTTCAAATTTTAAGGGAAACATCCTACCAGTTGTTTAAGATTGCTAGTTCCTCAAGCTTTGGTTGATAGATCCAAAGACACCATCTTAATTCTTCATTTTATAGCAAACATCCCAACACCAACCATTTGATTATGTAGACTTTTGATCTCCATGATAAAACCTCTTGCAATTTATTCAATGAAGCTCTCAACAACAAGTTGGTTCTCCAAGTTTTATATCCATGTACAATTCAATGTGTTGTGTTGATTTCTTACAAGATTGTAGAGCTTTAATGCTATGTTGAATCAAAGTGAGAACATGCCTAGAGTGAATTTACATTCTTGCATCATATGTTCATAAGGGCTTGCATCTAGAGAGATTATGGTTGCAAGGTTGTTGGGATCAACGATTTCTACTAGTTAAGTTTTTATACCTAAAATCATCTCAAAAAGCTCAAAAACATCTAAAATTACTGCTCAAGTTGAACCTCCATAGTGTCTTGTCTCAACGATTAACTTTTTTTTCAATGAAGGTTAGTGGATGGATCTATAGTATTTGCAGTTCTATCATACTTTTGTTTTGTGGTTGCATTTCTGTAAGAAGTTACAATAAGTATCGCATCTACAACTATTTGCAAATATCATAGATGAACTATTGTTATTCATACATAGGTTATATTATTGGCTAATCAATTTTTATGAGTGATATGTTCTAATATCTTGAAAGAAAATGTTACACTATACAGTACATCAAATTTAGCCAAAAAAAAAACAACCTACAATAATGCAAGATCAGAGATTTTCAGTGTTATAAATATGATACATTGATGACATCATCATTCTCCATAATCACATAATTGAAGTCTGGATGTCGTTCCAATTGGATACATATGAGTAGACTGCTACCCACCAAGTCAAAGCTTGACTAATGATGCTTTTTTTGCATGTCTGCAATAAATGTTCAAGCCTCCCTCCACATAAAGAACAAGGAAGAGCTCAATCCATGTCTAAATTAATCTCTACCGATTATCCATTCGCACCCAACTATTTGAGTACAATCCTTGAAAGATAGATGCCTCAATTCTAAGTCCTTAATCCAGATGAGTCCTCGCTCAGCATTAATCCCGAGTATAATGTTTCAAATAATAAGCATTTTAAGGCTATGATTTGGATCACTGCTCACAAAGGTTTGATCCACATCCAAGAATCCAAGTTTGTGCCCTACGTAAGAAATTCATTAAGTTCACAAAGCTATGTTTAAGTACAAGTGGCTGACTATAGATCCGATATGACCTGAAAATCAGGAAACTATTAATAATGTTTCAACTCTCAATGTGGCTTTTCTCATTATGTCAGCATAACAAAACAGAGTACAATATATCATTTCTGTTGCTTCACGAGCATAACAAAACAGAGTACAATATATCATTTCTGTTGCTTCACGAGGATGAGGTGTTGAACATATCCAAAAGATGGGTGTGGCCATGTAACCTCTACACTTTGAAGTCACATGATGCACGGATGACCATTATATTGTACTCTAGCACAAAAAATGAGCAAATCATAAGAAAATTGCAATACGATGTAAGTGATAAGATCACCACACTATTATTTGGTCAGATCTCAGTCCCATCATGTAAAACTCACATGCCCAATGATAAGCATTTAGCATTGATATGCCAAAAGAACTAGCGAGTACAAAAATATAAAAGTACGTAACATTTTAATTCATGTACTATAAATTGTAGCCAAAACTTGATTTTTACCAAGTATAAAGGTTTCATTATAATGATAAGCACAATTTATCCTCCATTATTCATGTGTTGCAGATTGATAAATTAATGTGAAGTATTAAGGAAAAAATTTCACGACATGAATCTCATTGTGATTGAACTCTTATTGTAGAAAGTATGATGTAAAATGACATGCATGTTTTAGAACACATTGCGAAAACACAAAAAGATGAGATATGGTTGATATTTACATAACGACATGTTCTTTACGGCGTCAAAAGAGATGGCATTATTTGATGAGCTCAAAATTTTAGGCACTGACCTTATAATTAATATGCACATTTACAACAACTGATCAGATGTCCTCGAATTACATGACATCTGTGAGTTCTCCTCAACCTCTCTGCTGGTTGGAGGAGGGCCTAGCATGTAGCTTTGGAATGGAGCCTGTTAAAAGAGCATAAAGAAGATGGTCATGAAGAGTCGCTGCCAGAAATAAATCATGAGCGCAGCTACTGTCAATGCAATGGGCTTTTTGGCCAAAAACCTCAGGTTAAGCCTCCATCCTCTATCTCTGAAAATTTTGGCCAGAAGGGTGATTGCAGACGATACACACCACGATATCAAGGCCAACAACTTTGGAAGGGTGAAATCCATGGACATATCCGGTTGAGGTCGTATGGTCACGTTGTTTCTTCCCTGGCTCGGATCCTGATCTCCATCTTCTCCGTCGTCGTCCTCCAGGTCTGGCATCTCACAACCTTCGCTCAATTCCAGCTTCTCATTTATGGCATCCGTGACCCGGACCAAAATACGAACGAGCCACCCAAACTCTGTACTCTCAATGGGCCGTCGCATCCAGTCCCCCTTGTATTTCACATCCTGCCATGTGTGCTGCGGAAGAACGGTACAGACTTTTGCTGTAACGAGCCCATTGTCCATTTCAGCTACGAATGTCGCTATTGGAGAGACAGGAGGAGCGATCTTTTTGCTAAATAGCATGCCGCCCGCCTTCTCGATCGCTTCCAAAGCTTTCTTGCAGCTTGTATATTTCCCATGCGGAACAAGTTGTAATTCGCCTTCAGCTTGAAGTATGAGCAACTGCCACCGTTCCTCAGAAACGTTAGTCGAAATTGTGACGTCGAAAGATGAAATGATTAGAAAGTTTTGTTTCACCCACCTCTAACATTGCTTCACCACCATTGCCATCCTTTCCAAATAGACGAACCTCGCCTGATGACATGACGTCAGAGAATCCTTCCCTAAGATTTCCACCATTGTCTTCTAATTCCTGCAATCTCTCTCTCTCTCTCTCTCTCTCTCTCTCTCTCTCTCTCTCTCTCTCTCTCTCTCTCTCTCTCTCTCTCTCTCTCTCTCTCTCTCTCTCTCTCTCTCCCGCTCCCTCCCCCCTCCCTCCCCTCTCTCTCCCTCCCTCCCCCCCCCCCCTCCCCCTCCCTCCCTCCCCTTCCCCCTCTCCATGTCCGTGTCCGTGTCTGTGGAGCTAATCACTCACGTAGACCGTATCTTGCTCGTCGGTGATCTCACATCTCACAACCTGTCTGAGAGGTGAGATCACCGACGAAATTCTAACCTTCACCCTAATTGAGAGCTGACCATATGCCCGAAATTCTTACTTCAATTCAGTTCCATAACCGTGGAAAAGTACCTTTGAGACCGATTATAGTTCATAAATCTTTCCCCTAAGAAGTGAAGCTCCAGATACATCAAAGAAGGTACTCTCGAATATTAAGTGAACGTCTCCCCAAGCCCAGAAGCTGCATTCACAACTCCTTCACACCACCCAACCTCATCCAAGCCTGTGAAGGAAACCTTCATGATCACCAAAAACTGAATTAGAAAAACGAAGAGGAGTTAGTCTTTCAAAAAGAGTTGGGAGAATCGAAGGATAGAGGTCTTGAAGGAGGAGAAATTCAGTTCTCAACGATTGAAGAGCCTAAGGTGATCAAAGACTGAGCACAAGAGATGAAGGAAATGTTGGCATTGGAGAGAGATCAAAAGAAGCCTCTCATCCTTTATTTTTCTTCTTGAGGTGGATTTTTTCAAGATAAGGCCCTTTACTAAAGAGAAGCCATATATTCCTTGGCAATAACCTCATTCCATCACACCTTGCTCACATGAAAGAAATCATGTCAAAGATTTGTGCAGCCAAGAAGAAGGGGAAAATAGTTTTTAATAGAGAAGGGATGATGGTAATTATAGAGAGCAATGCTGTATATGACACTATGAAACCTATAGGACTCATACTTGCAAAGCAACGTGTTGCTAACAACCCCAACTTACGCAGGTTCGCACTCATTGTGCATGCGAAGTAAATGGGTGATTGTAGTTTGGACTATGGCTAGACCAAAGTTCTTTCCCTACCTTCCATCCTCTAACAATGTTGAAGGATCTATGTATCACAATGTACAATGATGTTTTTAATCAAAAACCTTGAAAAAGGTTTGACTAATGCAACATTGAAATCACTTCCTTGTGAATGTTCAATGGATCAAGGTGTGCTTCTGTGGCCTATATGTAAGAGAGTATGCCTATGCTTTTCCCTAACAAAAAAGTTATCACGACTCCATGTTGAGCCTTCTTCTCCGAATTGAGGACTTCAAAATTGGACCATGACCCACTGGAGTGGCACTCGATCATGCATTCTTTAGTTTAAATATCTCCTTTCAGTTCATACAAGCAAAACAATACTAATGGATTCTATCAAGTATACTTACACTACATAGACACATTGTTTAGATGAATAGGATATTATAGATGTTTATGCATAGAATCCAGGGAAAGCTTTAGAGAAACTCACATAAATTCTAACAAAGACTTTATTGGATATAACAGGAACTTGAAACCATGAGAGACTAGCATATGAGCAGTTTATTACACCTGAGACATGCATGTACAACCCCTAGTTATGGTGTTCAGTCATTCTACGAGGGTTTACATGAGGCATGGAGTTTGTCTTCTATCCAGATAGGTCAATGGCAAAAAAATAGAAACAAAACTATATCAATAGCTTTTGATGAAAGCTATCGTCTGAAGGGGTGAAAATGTATATAGGGTGAAAATGTATATAGGGTGAATCTTTAGGACCTTTATCCCCAACAAGCTCCTACTTAAAGAGCCAAGGAGGCTCTTTAAGCTATGTAACTCCCACTTGGGTACATGATTGATGATTTGCCTTAGGTAGGCACTTAGTGAGAGCATTTGCTAGATTTTGTGAAGTGTTGACCTTGATACAGTGATCGAGCCATCCCCAAGCATCTCTATGATGAGTTGATATCACATATCAATGTGTGTTGTCTCTGTGCATAAAACATGGCATTCTTCGCCATACATATGGCATTCTAGCTTATCATAACCAATGATGGTGGCTTTTCAAGCAAACCAAACCCCTTGCATAGGCATGCAAACATATGGCTTCCTTCCAAACCTCTCTCACTAAGATATATTCAGCCTCTATAGTAGATAGTGCAACTATCTTCTAAAGTCTAGAGCACCATCAAATAGCATTGATCGCAAGTGTATATATATAATTACCTGTGGATTTTCATGTATCCACATCACCTTCCATGTCTCAAGCATAGAATCCCTTCAATTCTAATGGAAACTTCCCATAACATCGGCATTTATTTTTGGTCCCCTTGAAGTATCTCATAATGGACTTGACTGCATCTGAATGCACTTTGCTTGGGTTAGCCATGTCTTGGCTTACAACTCCCTTGAGCAACATATGGCCTAGTAACAACCATTGCATGCATAAATGATCCACAAGCTGATGCATACGGTACATTCTTTATGTAATTAGCTGCTTCATCAATAGATGGAAAATCACCACTAGAAAGTTTGATGTATAGTTGTAATGGCACTCGAAGAGGCTTTAATTCAGCCATATTAAATCTGTCCATTACTTTTTCAATGTATTTTTCTTGAGACAAATACCATGCATACTGCTGCCTATTCCTTGTTTATCTTCATTTCAAGGACATGTTCAGATTCCCCGAGGTCTCTCAATGAGAATGCACCATGCAGCGGCTGTTTTAGAGCATCCAATGTACTCTTCCCTTCCCAACAAGCAGAGTATCGTCAACATGAAGTACAAGAATGATGGGGCTGCCATATCTATTCTTTTTTAGAGTATAAACAGTGATCAACCTGGATTCTTTTTAACCCGTGTTTGAGCATAAATCATCAAACTTCTTGTACCATTGTCTAGGAGCTTGCTTCAGCCCATGCAAAACTCTCTGGAACCTACATACAAGATGTTCCTTTTCAAGAATCACATAACCTTTGGATTGTTTCATGTATACCTTCTCATCAAAGTCACCATGCAAGAAGGCTGTTTTTATGTCCCTTTGGTACAGCTCTAAATACAATGCAGCTGCAGCTGGGAGAGTAAACAAGACATGTAATGTGGTCATCTTTACCACAGGAGAGAAGGCTTCCTAAAAGTCTATGCCCTCTTTTGAACATAACTTTTTGCAACCAGCCTTGCCCATTTTCCATCAACAGTCTTGATTTTATATACCCGTTTGTTAGGACTGGCTTTCCTTTCCTTGGGAAATTCAGCCAAGTCCAAAGATTCATTTGCATGTAAAACTTTAATCTCTTTCTACATGGCAAACTCCCACTTCCTTTTGTGCTCATCTGGCTTTGCCTCTTTGTAAGTAAGAGGCTCACCCTCATTGAAGGGTATAGTGCATAGAGGGGTCATATCTATTTACTTGCATCCTAGTACGCGTAGATCTTCTCACCCAATAATCTACATCCTCTAGCAATGGAACCACGAGATGATATAACATCACCATCATCATCATCATCATCATTGTTAATGGGCTGTTGAAATTATACATCATTTCCAGCCTTGTCGGAATGAATAGGTGGCTGCATACATCCTTCTGGAGCCTAATTTTGTTATCCAACATCTTCTGGCTCATTATCCTTTCCAGCCATTTGCAGAGCATCTTGGGGGTCAAATTTGGCCACACCAAATTTCTTGAGGGATGTCAACTTTTAAGGACATGTGAAGGGATTAATTGCATACATGTATTGCGGCTTTTAAAGCCTCTCCCCAAAAACCATGAAGGAGATTAATTAAGGACGACATGCGTCTTACCCTCTCACAAAGAATTTTATTATAAAAATAAGCTACTACATAAGAAGAGGGGCTATATGGAGTTGTAAGCTCCCTCTTAATAACATGTAACTCACAATATTGATGAGGACTCTCCTATGGATGCCGTGGACAACACGCTTAAAAAGTTTTCTTATGAGTCTGATTTATGTGGAAGGCAAGAAAGACAATCAAAATTTGATGCAAAAATTTCATAGAAAAATTCGTATCCAGAGGCAAAATGCAATACTGATACAAATGTATTATCCTAGATACATCACATGAGTTTCACCATTCTTGATAATGATTTAATACAAGAAATTAAAGAATCACAATTGGAACATATTCGTTTAAAACAAATTATAGACCAAATTGGTGATATGTTGAAAATAAAAGTTTGTATACCAATTTTCAAATGGAACATGAGTTTCTCAAGAGAAAGGGCAAGATTTGTGTACCAAACTTCGAAGTGGAAATTTTCAAAAATAGGTAATTTATGAAAATTATGATATGCCTTGTACAAGACATCCAAGTGTCAAGAAGATGTTACAATTAAAATGGTGTATATTTTGGTGGCCCATAATGGCTAATATGTACAAGATCATACCATTCAATGTTTTAAATGTCAAGTAAATAAGGAAGAACTTATTAGAGCTCAAGGATTACTACACTCTATAAGTGCCAAAGTATTGTTGGGAGAGTATATCCATGGATTTCATCATTGGTTTACCTAGAACATTTTGGCCAAAAAAAAACAATTCTAATTGTTGTAGATCGCTTTGGCAAAATTGCTCATTGTATTCCAACAAAAGAAATCATGGAAGCTCAACAAGTGACTAATCTATTCACTCAACACATTTTTAGACTACATGGATTACCTAATTCAATTGTTTCTTTACAAACATACATGTTTGACAAGAAATTTTTGAAAACACGTTTTTCATAGACCCAAGTTGAACTCAAGCTTAGTAGTGGTGACCATCCTCAAACAGATGGTCAAATGGAGTGCATAAATCAAATTCTAGAAGTTTTTTAGAGAGCTTACGTTTGTGATTGGCAAGGTGATTGGCAAATTGAGTCGATACTTTCCTTCCTTTAGTTGTTTGCCTTATAGTATATACCTTCATAAGTTCAAAGTTATCCAAACTTACGAACTCAAGATAGAGAACACAAACACATACACATTGGAAAAAACAACAAACAAAAGCAAGAGACTTAAGATCAATATAAGACATGAAAAATACAAACAAGAAAGAAAACCAATACAAAAAGAGACACACAAAAAAATAATTAATTAATTAAAAATAAATAAAATTATTAATTAAATAATAATAATATTAATAAAAATAAATAAGAAATAAATAAAAATAAAATAAAAAATATATAAAAATAAAAATAAAATTAAAAAAAGAAAATAGATAAAAATAATAATAATTACATTAATATATATATATATATATATATATATATATATATATATATATATATATATATATATATATATATATATATATATATATATATATATATATATATATATATATATATATATATATATATATACACAAAGGATCATTAGAGTAGCACTAACAACTTCCATGATGGTAATTGAGACACTTACTACACGAGTCTTTTTCTTACATAGATTGTGGAATATTGCGAGTCACAAATATGCTAGCCTCCATCTTGAGTCCTCTTGGCAGCTAGCTTTACAAAGAGAAAGAGATTGTTGGTATGGATAGATTACACCTTGGTTTCAAATGCATGATTCTAGCATGGATAGATTAGCTCCCCCTCAAATATTCTCTAGATGGCCTCTTCCTCACTCCAATGAGGACAAAGTTTACTAGACCCATCTTCCAAGATTCAAATCAACTGGACATCAAAAGGACTTGGATAGAGGCTACTCAAGAAGCATGAAGATGGCTTTTTATGAATGATATATTCTCCAACCCATGATGGATGGTTTTGATGTTAGGCATAGCTATATCAATACATATAAATCATACGAGGTATGACATGCCATTCGTCAATTCAATACATCTTCACATCTAACTAAGATTGAGATCACTAGAGATAAAGGGGTCCACGCTCAAGACTAAATACTTTAGCTTTGTCGTGCAAAGCCAAAGATAGTTACAATACGTATTCCATCACCTAGCATACTATCTTGCTTGAAAATATGGATTAAGTCAACATATAAAAAGCATAAAAGGTGGTTATTGAGCCCCCTCGCATCAATGTATCGTTACTCTTTTATGCTTTTGACTTCATATGAAGAAGTCATTTCCTATCTTGACCTTAAACTTAGTGGATTTAATATCTCTTGTCCCATCAACCCTTGATTATGCCAAATTCACTCATTAATTTACTTGAGGTATGCCAAAAGTCACATACTTCTATGCTTAAAGATGCTCAGCATGCATAAAGTTCAAAAATTGAACCCCTCTTCAAAGCATGCATGAAATTCACACTTGAAACTCCATTATATCTATGCTCAAAATTTCCATTCATGAATTTACATCCAATAATGAGCTCATAATTATTAATGCTCATGCCATGCTATGTGAACCTTCAATGTTCAGTCTCTAATCATCCTTTCGAAATGAGTCCATTTCAGATTAATGAACAGACCCTTTTCTATTTCATTATGCTTTCAGTGCATCACTAAAATGAATCATTACAAGCACCATTCAATGTGCATTAGGACTTCATGTACTCCTTTTGTGATACATCTTTCATGCATTACTCTAGCATGGAAGATAAAAATGAGCGATTTGAAAATAGTACTTACCCGCATCATAGCTACCGCATCCATTGTCTCTTTGCATAGCACAACTTGTCCATTGAAATCCCAAGTTGATGGGTACCTCTGTTGGAAATTAGGTAGACCCATAACTAATTCCACAGGTTTCATAGGTCCAAGATCTACAACATAGATTCCAGCTTCTTCCAAAATTGACAAACATGAACATACAACACTTAATCATACAATGATGAGACAAAGATAGAGAGAGATTAGACAACATGTTCAAAGTGTTACGTAAGCCACTGCTTACTCACACCATCATATATACAAATGTCCTACAATGTGGGAGTCAAAATCTCAACCTCTCTATGTGAACAGAAATAGATGGAAGAGTGTATGTACAAAATTTACAAGAATACTCAGATGTAGGGACAGAAATCTGAATATGTATGAGGTGTATGACCTGATAGGTTGTAGAAGAGTGAATATGAGTGACAGAAAGAGGAAAGATCAGTTTGGAACTGATATTCAGCAAACCCTAATCTGAATTTAGGCTAGGAAAGACCCTAAATCAGATGTGTGTATGAAAGATTCACATACTTACAGAATTAGCAAAGAATGCTAACATGTTGCTGACAGAAATCCTCATACTCATGTGGAAACACCTTCTCTAATACCTCATTTGATGCATGTAGCATACATGTACTGATTCTCCTTTATGGATGCCACTACCTCCATGTATGCCGAATAGGACTCCTCCAGATATGGATGCCACCGCCTCCATAAGCTCCAAGTAGTACCTGTGTGCATAAAGAGAATATGTACCTAAATAGTTAACATAAGATGCAATCTTATGTTAAGTTCCATCCAATGTCTTTGAAGTACTCCATAATCTTCATGTAGAAGACAATCTTCAAATACATAAATGTAGATGGATGATCCACACCACTAATATGTTGATAAGTACGTCTTCTCCATAAGCAAGAGTGTGAGCACACTCTTCTCCAAGAAGAACTCCATGGCTGCTCTTAATGTGCTTCAATAGCTGCTCCATAGCTGCCCATATGTGCACCATGGCTGCCCCATGTGTGCATCAGCACAACCACCTCCAAGAGTGACCATAGGCTGGCGTTGGATCATCTCAACAAGTGACTATAGGCTTCTTATATAGGCCTTCATAAGTTTTTGCGAAAAAAATCCAGAAATAAAGTTGTTCGTTGACGAAAAAGCTCGGATCACTGTTTTAATGAAAAGCTATCGCAAATTCTATAAACCTTGCTTTATTTTTAAACTATCATTGAATAATGTTTTTGACAAGCTTTTTAGACCTTTTGACCACCTGATGAATGAATTGATCATATTTTTTATGACCTCTAAGCTGAGAGCTCTTAAATGAAGTAAAAACCCTAAATCAACAGAAAATTAGGGTTAGGGTTTTCTCCCAAATCTGATCTCTGATGACTGAATGTTCTATACCATTAGAAAGCTCTCATCAAGCTCTTCAAGATAGGCTCATAAAAATTTTACCCAAATTTTGTCCCAAAAATGACTAAGTACCAAAATTAGGGTTTCTGCCCTAAAAGGATTTTGGACTCATGTGACATTGATTTCCAAAAACCTGGACCATGCGAGGTTGAAAATTCTTGATTCTCCAAGATTTCATCGTCTTTTCTTGGGCATATACCTACTTACTTGTATGCCCAAAACTTCTCCTAATTCTAAGGATGCTCAAATGCACACTTGCACTTTCCATCATGAACAAGCATGTACATAAAGCTCCTTTACAACATCCCACAAGAGATGAGTTCAAAGCTCATTTAATAAATACCATAGTCATATATAGAAAGAGTTTTATGAATACTCAACGCATGTAGATACTTAAATCAATTTCCTGAATCCATAATGATAAAATTATCTACGGACTACAATGAAAGGGTTGAGATGTGGTGCTAGAGGGGTAGAGGATGTGTGTATGTGCCTCAAAAGTGGACGTGACAGCCACGAATGGAGGCGCAGCTTCTTGGAAGAGAGAGAGCAAGGATCGATCAAATTTTGGGAGCCTTTACTCAAAGTGAGTTAGCCAAAAGTGTTATTAAGTTATGTTATAAAGAGCCCTTTTAGGGTTTGCCAAGTTCAATGTAATAAAGAATAAGTGGCATAGCCTTTATAAATAGGCCTATACACATGTATACACTATAAAGGGGTCATTTAGGGCTTTATCCCAGCATACAAATTGTGCATGCTTTGCATCACATAATGTATCGAGATAAGATGAAGTCAAACATTTATAAATAAAAGAGAGAACACTTAGCTTCCATCAATGCTTGAAGACTTCCTTTTGTTGATGTGGGTAATGAAAAGGGCACACACCTTCCTCGAGCTCCACGGCTTCCTTGTGTTGAAGTTGAAAGTGGAGATGCCACATTGTTTAGTCCATATAAGTCATAAAGTTCAAAGTCAACCATAGTCAAAGTCAAAGAGGTCAAAGTCAACATGCTCAAGGTCAAAGCCAACATGGGCAAAGTGAAAGCTCAAAGCGTTCAAGGTTCGGGTGTCAAGGTGCATAGGTAGTGCACAAGTAATTGTTCACAAAGGTTATATTTTGCACAAAGTTGGTTGCAGGTTGCAGAGTGTCTTTCTATAATTTCTCTAAGGTTCAAAGTGTTTTTAAAGTGTTTGGAAGGTTCAGGTGAACCCTCTCTTAGGTGCACATTTGAAGAATTAAAAGGCAAAATGTGAAGGTATGTGAAGTGGCAGAGTACACAGAAGTGAAAGTATGGCCCCCAATTAAAATTTTGTTTTAGTCTAAAGTCACTACGGGACAAAACAGGGATTCATTGGCTGCCCACTTTTGGAGACGATCGATCTTGGGACATCAAAGTGAGCACCAAGATACTCTAGCAGTTATGAAGATACGTGAATCGATACTCAAATCAAGGCAAGGCATTATTTTTTGTTAGACTAAGCAAGGTGAGCATAGTCTAGACTAAGAGAGAAGTACAAGAGCCATACAGTGAATTTGCGACGTAGAGAAGTGAAGTGCAAGGTGTGCAAGAAGAGTGACTTAGAAGTATGCAAAGAAGTACTAGGCTATGCAGTCAAAGGTCACAAGGTCCCATTGAAGCTGGTTGCGCGTCGACAGAAGGTGTCAATCCCTCCCCTATTGGAAGCTTGAGTGCAAGGTGTCCACAAGTGCAAGCTCTTAGAGAAGGTGGAGGTCTGGTGCAGAGAAGCTCGGCGGCATCAAGAACCTTGGGTATTTTGTAACTTTGTTAATTGTGCACTCTTTGGGATTTTGCACAGAGAGCATTTTGGCACTGGAAGCTTCTTTAGCTTCTCTACACCAGACCTCTACCTTCTCTAAGAGCTTGCACTTGTGCACATCTTGCACTCAAGCTTCCAATAGGGGTCTCCTTGTGAGATCCTGAAAATGAAGAAAAGTCATCCATAAAAATTCTCGGTGTACTTTTCCAAGCAATCCAAAGGGGTCTCCTTGTGAGATCCTCGAAATGAAGAAAAGTCATCCATGAAAATTCTCAGTGTAGATTGATTCCTGTCAAAATCCCAAAGAGTGCACAATCAACAAAGTTACAAAATACCCAAGGTTCTTGCTTCCTCCGAGCTTCTCTGCACCGGACCTCCACCTTCTCTAAGAGCTTGCACTTGTGCAAACCTTGCACTCAAGCTTCCAATAGGGGAGGGATGAACACCTTCTGTCGACACGCATCCAGCTTCAATAGGACCTTGTGATCTTTCATTGCATAGCTTAGTACTTCTCAACACACTTCTAAGTCACTCTTCTTGCACGCCTTGCACTTCACTTCTCTGCGTCGCACACTGAGGGGTAAGGATGGGGCTCGTTAGAAGGCCAAAGGGAAGGTAGGGAGTAGGGTTGTGGGCTCTGGATAGCGTCAAAATGAGAAAACAATAAAGCTACAGAGGTTGTATATGGGAAAATGTGAAACATATGGTAAAATGAGATGAGAATAGACCATGTGGACCATGTGCACAATGAAAAACTCATGATAAATGTGCCCAAAACTTGTGAGTTTTGGCCAAAAGTCAAGGAAAAGGTGGAAATTTGGAAAAAAACTCAGTCAAAAATGAGTTCCGAGGTGCCAAAAGACATGAAAATGACTCCAAGTTTGAAAAAAATGGCCATGAGAGGCGCAATCTAGAGCCAAAAGCATTGGACCATGGAAATTAAATATATATATATATATATATATATATATATATATATATATATATATATATATATATATATATATATATATATATATATATATATATATATATATATATATATATATATATATATATATATATATATATATATATATATATATATATATTTTAACTAAATATTATTATTATTATTATTATTATTATTATTATTATTATTATTATTATTATTATTATTATTATTATCATTGTTATTATTATTATTATTATTATTATTATTATTATTATTATTATTATATATTTTATTTTATTTTTTGGAAACACACATAGGATTGGCAGAGCTGAAATAAAAAGAAAAAAATAAAAAGAAAAGAAAAGAAAAGAAAATAAAAATAATTAAATAAATAATTAAAATGAATAAAAATAAAAAATAATAAAAATAAATAAAAAAATACAAATCGGGAGAAGGAGGGAGGGGTGGGCGGAGGGGGGAGGGGGGCAAGGGGGAGGGAGCCAGGGGGAGGAGGCCGGGGGGGAGGGGAGGGGGGAAACAGGGGGGGCAGGGGAGAAGGTGGGAGAGAGAGAGAGAGGGGGGGAGACAGAGAGAGAGAGAGAGAGAGGGGGGGAGAGAGGGAGGGGAGGATTTTGTTTTTTGGAATGCAAAAAATAAAATTAGCCTCTAGGGTTTTTTTGTTTATGGAAAAAATAAAATTAGCCTCTAGGGGGCGCTTTTATTTTATATAAATACCCTGAAAAATAAAAAAAAATAAAAAAAACAAATAAAATCCAAAACAAATCCAAAAAAATGCAAAAAATCAAGAAAAATTCTCAAAAAATTTCGCAACATTTCTAGGCCACTTTCTCACTCAAAACCACAAAGAGCTTCCTTTATTCTTCCATCTTATCAAGAAAACGACATTGAAAAAGATGAAAAAAATGCTAGAAAATTTTCTAAAAATGCCTTAAAAGTTCCCAAAAATTTTCTAAAATTTTTCCTTATGCAAAGGTTGTGAAATGGCTTCTAAGTTGCCTAAAAAATCAAGGGACAAGCATGAAAATGGATAAAAACTACTAAAACTTTGAGCAAAAATAGAATGAGAAGGCTATGTACAACCTAAACAGATTTGCAAGCTCCAAGTGATCCAGAAATCTTCAGTTTTGCTGATGATAGGTCTTGAGCCTTGATATATTGACAAGTGGTAGTACCTCTCCTTCCAAAGTCTTTAACTCCATTGCACCCCAATTCAACATCGTCTTAATTTGATAAGGTCCTTCCCAGTGTGGAAGCCATTTTCCCCTTGTGTTTGGATTTGAGGTGTAAGTAGAAGAACTAACATGCCTGTTTGTAAGTTACTCTTCCACAAATTATTATGTGCCTCCTTTCTCTTCATTTGAGTCTCTATCAATTGTTTTGCAGCATTGTAGATATATCTCTTCCACTTTGTGCAATGCTCCAAGCCTCTGAGAGACACCACAACCTTTTCCCTGCATGAATGCTAGTTTTGGTGACCCATGTAGAAATTCAAAGGGTTCAATAGGCAATATCCCATAAACCAATTGGAATGGAGAATGTCTAGTAGCTTCTATGTAAGCTAACCTGTACGCTCATAGAGTACCTTGATAAACTATGCCCCAGGAAGTGGGCTGTAATATACATTCCTTCTTTAACATGGCAATTAATACCTTATTGATGGATTGTGCCTGTCCATTAGCTCTTGGATAATAGGCACAAGAGGTCCTATGTAGAACTTTGTACCTCTTAAAAATTTCATGTAGGACCTTGTTCACAAAATGAGTACCTTGGTATGTACAAATTTCAAGGGAGCACCGAAATCTGCAAATGATGTTACTATAGATGAAATCAGCAACAGTTTGAGCGGTGCAATCAGGAGAGGCAATAGCTTCAGCCCACTTTGTTGCATAGTCAGTGGCGATCAATAGATACTTTTCTCTCTTTGGAAGAGATGCAGGGTAGATGGCCCCTACGAAATCTAGCCCCCACTCCTCAAATGGTTGCCAAGAAGTGGAAATAATCAAGGGGTTGTGCCTCTGCTTTGTTGGCTTGGGTCTGCACCTCTGAGAAACATCACATGTTTTCCCCATTCCTCTGTATCTTTGAATAATATAGGCCACCATAAGCAAGCATCAAGGATTCTCTGATTCATAATGTGTCCTAGAAGGTGCCCACCACCTGTTTCTTCATGTGCAAATTTAAGGACTTTCCTCACTTCTTCTTTCATGCACTTTCTAAACTTGTTATCTTTTCCCTGTCTATATAATTTTCCCTCAATAAAGGTAAAGGGTCTGCTCTTGATGAGCAGCCTCTTTCTTTGCACAGCACTTGCCTTCTCTGGATATAATCCAGTTTTAAGAAAATTCTTGATCTCATCATACCAACCTTGTGTTTGTATAGCGAACAAATTAGCATCTCGAAAATCATCATTTACTCCAATTGCTTCATCCATCATGTTGGATCCTAGATACATGGTCTACCATGACATTTTCTTTACCTGGTCTATGAATTAGAGAAAAATCAAATTCCTGGAACAAAAGTAGCCACCTCCATATTCTCCTAGTCGCTTGTGGCTTGTTCAATAAATACCTCAGAGGCTGATGATAAGTGATGATAACAAATTTCACACCTAACAAATAATGACAAAACTTTTGTACAACGAAAACCATTGCTAGGGCCTCCCTTTCGGTGGTGCTATAATTTTTTTCAGCCTTAGTCGAAATTCGACCAGCATACTGAATAGGTCTGTCCAGTTTGTATTCTTCACTCTGTTGAGCCAAAACATATGCACTAGCATCCACGTGTACATGAAAAAGTTTTGACCAATCTGGTGTCATAAGAATTGGTGCAGCCACCAATTTGGACCTTAATGTCTGATAAGCATTCTCTTCTTCTTCTTCCCATTTAAAGGGTACTTCTTTACCTGTAAGTATAGCCAGTGGCCTAGATATCTCTGCATACATTTTGATAAATCTTCTCTGGTATCAGTATGCCCCAAGAAGCTTTGAATCTCTTTAGGAGATTTGGGTTTAGATAACTTTAGTATAGAAATAATTTTATTAGGGTCCGGAGCCATATCTTTACCACATACCACATGTCCCAAGAGGGTTCCTTCTGTCACGAGGAAATGATATTTATTCGGGTTTAGCTTTAATTTACTCTCGCTACATCTTTTAAAAACATTCTACAGCTCTCTTAAGAATTATCCAAGCAATCCAAAGGGGTCTCCTTGTGAGATCCTGAAAATGAAGAAAAGTCATCCATGAAAATTCTCAGTGTTTCCAGCAATAAGGGTCCAAAGATGAGGTTGACAGTCCTATTAAAGGTAGTTGGAGCATTTCTGAGTCCAAATGGCATTTTACATACACATATATGCCCCACGGTGTGATAAAAGAAGTCTTTTCACGATCCTCTGGGTGGATGGATATCTGGTTATATCCACTAAAGCCATCCATAAAGCTATATAATACATGTCCAACCACTTCTTCAATGACCTGCTGTGCAAAAGGCATGGGGAATCCATCTCGAATGGTTGCCTTGTTGAGTGCTCTAAAGTCAACACAAATCCTGATTTTGTCGGTATTCTTCTTTGGTACTATAACCATTGGTGAAAGCCATTCTGAGTGTTCCACAAGAATGATGATTCCTGCATCCTCGATCTTCTGTATCTCCAAGTAAACAGCTTCAGCATATTTTAGGCTCGTCTATAACTCTTTCCTCTTACTAGCTTAGCTCCATCAACAAGAGGAATTTTGTGCTCTTCATAAGTGGCAGGCCACCAAATGGCCACCAAAACTGGATGATTATGTTCCTGAGTGCCCAATTGTACTTCTTTGACTAGGTTTCATAAGTTCCACAACCAAATGGCCACCAAAATTGGATGATTATGTTCCTGAGTGCCCAATTGTACTTCTTTGACTAGGTTTCTATCTACCATGGTATCTACCTACTCCTCTCCACCCATGTTTTCCTCCAATAGCTTTTCCTGCATTGTTGAATAAGCAAGAATGTTCTGGATCTCAATGTATTCCTCTTTATCCTGCATCCATCCTGCAGGGATTTCTTGAATTGGCCAAGAACATTCCTCACTAATATGTTTAACCTTGTCTTTAACTTAAATAACTTCTTTCTCTGTTGTTATTGCATCCTCCTCCAATTTGTGCTTGAGGGGTGTCTTCCCCCCCCTTCTGTGGTCTATGATGGGTTCTCCCAATCCATCAACCTGAACTTTATCCTCATTTTCATCATAACATTTATCTCTGCAAGAATTATTTAGAAAAACTCCAAAACAAGAGGAAGATTTGTCTGCTCGCAACCAATTCAGAATGTCTTCTTCCTCTTCGAACTCTAATTGTGGTTGGTCCTCCATTTCTTGTTCCATGCAAATGCCAACTGATTGCATACAGCTGTTGTTACTTGATAATCTCGACCCTCCTCTAAATATATCTCTTTAAGTTCTTGCCCCTTCTGTTCTACCCACATAGTGTCTTTACCCTAGTCATGGATGAGACTAGCATGCCTCAGCCATGGTCTTCCAATCAGGAGGGGTAATCCTCCCTCTACCAGGGGCAGTCTTAATACCACAAAATCCAAAATGAAGAGAATACCTTGTACTTCCACTCGAACTTTTGGGATCACCCCCATTGGCCTTATTTTGCTTTGATCTGCCAAAGTAACAGTGAAGTGGGCTGGTCTGGATGGACGTAGGCCAAGCTTCTCCATGGTATGCTCGGGCATCAAATTTATGCCAGACCCACCATCCACAATGACTCCTTGTAACTCTAATCCTTTAATTGTTATTATTAGTCTTCAACTCTTATAGTCGGTGAGAGGTGCTTCTTCTACACCCTTCCCTTCGCCTAAGGCAGTAGTCTTGGCCACTAAGGTGGATAACGAAACCTCATCAATAATCTGCAGTACTTCAGACCTGAATTTTGCATCCATGTCCATCAACTCAAGAATACTAACTTCTGTTTTAATTCACTTGAATAATCTTGAAGCTCCAAATTCCCTAAGATCAATTTTGATGTTTGATTTCTCAAATTCCTTGTGGCCTCGGTTGTATGCATTCTCAATGAAATCGTCAGTCTCTAGAAAATCTTCTTTTTGTGTTACCTCTTCACATTTTGTTGAACTTCCTTTCTCTTATTTTGCATCTTCATATATATCTGATTCGCTCTGATGTATCCTCTAGTCTTTGTGACTTCCAAAAGTATTTGATCCCTAATTTGGTTCTTCTTGTTTGAATGACCATGGAGTCGATTTCTTCTAATTGTACCACTCTAGGGGATGGTGATTGTACAACATTGGCTCCTTCTGTTGCTCCATGATTATTTATCGAGATCATATGGAGATGGACCTAAATGTAGATGCTTTGTTTTGTGGACAACAATTTGTATAATGATCCCTCGCATCTGGGCAATTCCTGCAAGGGGGAGCATTTTCTGGCAAGGTGCATTTACTTTGGTAATGTCCACACCTGAAACAGATAATTGGCCTTCTAGGTCCATTTCCATAATTACATCTAGGTCTTTGATTATAGTTGTTACCTTGACTGGGGCTACCGCCATTACATTGGTTGAGAATTGAGCACCTCCTTGTGCCCAATAAGGTTGTGCAGGCATCCCTCTTGACTAACATTCATGGGCCTCTTGAGCAGCTTTCTTGCATAGCTGGCAAGTTACACTTGACAATGGACATTCACTTACCACATGACCCTGCTTGTTGCATATGGTACACCATAGCCCACTTTTGATGCCACCCCCTTTGAGTTCCTGTAACTCATGTCGAAGCTAAGCGAGCTCTTCTGCTTTGGCTTCCTCTTCCTTTTGTAGCTTCAATGCTTCAATTTCCCTCCTCAACTGAGTCACGGCACTCTCCTCCTCTTTCTGGGGCTTATTCCTTTTTAAGCTCTCAAGCTCTTTCCTTAGCTGAATTACTAGGTCTTCAGGTTCTGGAGGATATGACAAATTGGAAGAGCTTGCCCCATACTGCTATCTAATTTGTTCCAATCTTGTAACTGTATTGATAAATTCTTCTATTGTTGCTATCGGTAAAACTAACTCCTTTATTTTACATTGTGTTCATATGGGAAGTGGTTTGGCCAACCACTTCTTGATTAAACAAATCATGGGGGGGGGGGGGGGGGGGGGTCTGGCAATTTGGGCATTAATGCCTTAGCCTTGGTAACAAATTCTGGGAAGGTCTCCCTAGGATCTAGTCTTAAATTTTCTAATTCTTCAATAATGTTTTCAGTTGTGTTCCCTTGTTGGAAATGTGTCCTAAATGCTTCCTTCTTCAAGTCCGATGTGGTGAAATGGTTGTCAGCAAACTGACTAAACCATTTGTCGGCTAGCCCTTCTAATGTTGCAGGGAAAAGAATCAGAAATGCGTTCTCTCTTCCCATGATACCCCTTGTTTTACATAATGCTAAGAATCTCCTAATGTGCTCATCGGGGTCTGTTTGTGTCAGCCCTCTGAAGGACGGAAATTTGATATTCAATCTAGAAAGTAAAGTTTCCAAATCTACCTTGGCTTCCATATTCTTTACTGATGATGTCGATTACAATGGACTGGTTGATCTTCGAATAACCTTCCTTCTTGTTGCTTTGCAAGCGACCCTCAAGCTTTGAGACCGGGTTGCGGTCATGAGCTGTTCATACTCCTCTTAGTTTAAGAGAATTCCAATGGAAGAAAGATTACCTCTTAAGGTAGTACAGTACTGTCGGTACCCTTGAACTCTTTTACACTTTGCAATCTGCTTCTCCTATGCTCAAATCTCATTGTGGTCCCACCGTGCGTGCCAAATTTTGCCGGGGGATTCTTGTGCAGAAAGGGATTTAAGTGTTTATAAGAGAAGGGAGAAAGATAAGAAGAAAGATGCAGACACCAGAAGCTTCTGTAGATTGATTATATGGAGAAAAGTACAATGATCAATCTACAGAAGCTTTCGGTGCTTGTATCTTTCTTCTCTTTCTCCCTTCTCCTACAAACGCTCAAATCCCTTTCTGCACAAGAATCTCCAAACAAAATTTGGCACACACGGTGGGACCACAAGGAGATTTGAGCATAAGAGAAGCAAATTGCAAAGTGTAGAAGAGTTCAAGGGTACCGACAGTACCCACAATACAAGGGTACCGACAGTACTATACTACCTTAAGAGGTAATCTTTCTTCCATTGGAATTCTCTTAAACTAAGAGGAGTATGAACAGCTCATGACCACAACCCGGTCTCAAAGCTTGAGGATCCCTTGCAAAGCAACAAGAAGGAAGGTTATTCGAAGATCAACCAGTCCATTATCATGGACATCATCAGTAAAGAATATGGAAGCTCAGGTAGATTTGGAAACTTTACTTTCTAAATTGAATATCAAATTTTCATCCTTCCCTCCCCATGATTTTTTTATCAAGAAGTGGCTGGCCAAACCACTTCCCATATCAACACAATGTAAAGTAAAGGAGTTAGTTTTATAACTACAAGATTGGAACAAATTAGACAACAATATGGGGCAAGCTCTTCCAATTAACAACAATAGAAGAATTTATCAATATAGCTACAAGATTGGAACAAATTAGACAGCAATATGGGGCAAGCTCTTCCAATTTGTCATATCCTCCAGAACCTGAAGACCCAATAATTCAGCTAAGGAAAGAGCTTAAGAGCTTAAAAAGGAATAAGCCCCAGAAAGAGGAGGAGAGTGTTGTAACGCAGTTGAGGAGGGAAATGGAAGCATTGAAGCTACAAAAGGAAGAGGAAGCCAAAGAAGAAGAGTTGGCTCAGCTTCGATAAGAGTTGCAGGAACTCAAGGGGGGTGGCATCAAAAGTGGGCTATGGTGTACCATGTGCAGCAAGCAAGGTCATGTGATAAGTGAATGTCCATTGTTAAGTGTAACTTGCTAGCTATGCACGAAAGCTCGTCATGAGGCCCATGAATGTCAGTCAAGAGGGATGCCTGCATAACCTTATTGGGCACAAGGAGGTGCTCAATTCTCAACCAATGTAATGGCGGTAGCCCCCAGCCAAGGTAATAACTATAATCAAAGACCTAGAGGTAATTATGGAAATGGGCCTAGAAGGTTAATTATCTGTTTCAGGTGTGGAGAGTGTAAACATTACCAAAGTAAATGCACTTTGCCAAAAAATGCTCCCCCTTGCAAGAATTGCCCAGATGCGAGTGATCATTATACAAATTATTGCCCACAAAACAAAGCATCTATATTTGGGCCCCATCTCCATATGATCTCGATAAATAATCATGGAGCAATAGAAGGAGCCAATGTTGTACAATCACCATCCGCTTAAGTGGTACAATTAGAAGAAATCGACTACATGGTCATGCAAACAAGAAACAAAGGAAAAATTCCAGAAGAACCAATTCAGAGATCAAATACTTTTGGAAGTCACAAATACCAAAGGATACATCAGAGCAAATCAAATATATATGAAGATGCAAAAAAAGAGAAAGGAAGTTCAACAAAATGTGAAGAGGTAACACAAAAAGAAAATTCCAAAGACTAACGATTTCATTGGGAATGCATACAGTCGGGCCCACAAGGAATTTGAGAAATCAAACATCAAAATTGATCTTAGGGAATCTCGAGCTTCAAGATTATTCAAGTGAATTAAAACAGAGGTTAGTATTCTTGAGTTGATGAACATGGATGCAAAAGTCAGGTCTCATGTACTGCAGATTATTGATGAGGCTTCCTCATCCACCTTAGTGGCCAAGACTACTCCCTTAGGCGAAGGGAAGGGTGCAGAAGAAGCACCTCTCACCGACTATAAGAGTTCAAGACTAACAATAACAATTAAAGGATTAGAGCTACAAGGAGTCATTGTGGATGATGCATAAATTTGATGCCTGAGCATACCATGGAGAAGCTTGGCCTACGTCCATCCAGACCAGTCCACTTCACTGTTACTTTGGCAGATCAAAGCAAAGTAAGGCCAATGGGGGTGATCCCAAAAGTTCCAGTAGAAGTACAAGGTAATCTCTTCATTTTGGATTTTGTGGTATTAAGACTGCCCCAGGTAGAGGAAGGATTTCCCCTCCTGATTGGAAGACCATGGCTGAGGCATGCAAGTGTCATTCATGACTGGGCTAAAGACACTGTGGGTACAACAGAAGGGGCAAGAACTTAAACAGATATATTTAGAGGGTCAAGATCATCAAAGAAACACCAGCATGATGCAATCAATTGGCATTTGCATGGAACAAGAAATGGAGAACCAACCACAATTAGAGTTCGAAGAGGGAGAAGACATTCTGAATTAGCTGTCTTCTTAATTAGATGCAAGCAGGCAACCGTTCCTCTTGTTTTGGAGTTTTTCTAAATAATTCTTGCACATATGAATGTTATGATGAATATGAGGATAAAGTTCAGGTTGATCGATTGGGAGAACCCATCACAGACCACAGAAGGGGAAGGAAGACACCCCTCAAGCACAACTTGGAGGAGGATCCAACAACAACAGAGAAGGAAGTTATTAAAGTTAAAGACAAGGTAAAACATACTAGTGAGGAATGTTCTTTGCCAATTCAAGAAATCCCTGCAGGATGGCTGCAGAACAAAGAGGAATACATTGAACATAATCATCCAGTTTTAGTGGCCACTTGGTTGTGGAGCCACCCAAAGCTACTTGAAAAGGTAAAATCTTTCTTGACACACTATGCAAATGTTTTTTGCATGGCATTATAAAGACTTAGAAGGAGTGCCTTCCACTTATGGAGAGCACAGAATTCCTCTTGTTGATAGAGCTAAGCCAGTAAGAGGAAAGACTTATAGACTTAACCCAAAATACGTTGAAGCTATTTACTTGGAGATAAAGAAGATGAAGGATGCAGGAATCATCATTCCTGTGGAACACTAAGAATGGGTTTCACCAATGGTTATAGAACCAAAGAAGAATACCAACAAAATCAGGATTTGTGTTGACTTTAGAGCACTCAACAACGTAACCATTCCAGATGGATTCCCCATGCCTTTTGCAGACAGGTCATTGAAGAAGTGGTTGGACATGTATTATATAGCTTTATGGATGGCTTTAGTGGATATAACCAAATATCCATCCACCCAGAGGATCGTGAAAAGACTACTTTTATCACACATGGGGCACATATGACATTTGGACTCAGAAATGTTCTAGCTACCTTTAACAGGACTGTCAACCTCATCTTTGGACCCTTGTTACTCGAAACACTGAGAATTTTCATGGATGACTTTTCTTCATTTTCAGGATCTCACAAGGAGACCCCTTTGAATTGCTTGGATAATCACTTAAGACAGCTACAGAATGTTTTTAAAAGATGCAGGGAGACTAAACTAAAGCTAAACCCAAATAAATGTCATTTCCTTGTGATAGAAGGAACCCTCTTGGGACATGTGGTATCTGGTAAAGGTATGGCTCCGGACCTTTATAAAATTATTTCTATACTAAAGTTACCTAAACCTAAATCTCCTCAAGAGATTCAAAGCTTCTTGGGGCATATAGGGTACCACAGAAGATTTATCAAAATGCATGCACAGATAGCCAGGCCACTGGCTCAACTTATAGGTAAAGAAGTACCCTTTAAATGCGAAGAAGAAGAAGAGAATGCTTATCAGACATTAAGGTCCAAATTGGTGGGTGCACCAATTCTTATCACACCAGATTGGTCAAAACCTTTTCATGTACACGTAGATGCTAGTGCATATGCAGTGGGTGCAGTTTTGGCTCAACAGAGTGAAGAATACAAACTGGACACACCTATTCAGTATGCTAGTCGAATTTTGAGTAAGGCTGAAAAAATTATAGCATCACCGAAAGGGATGCCCTAGCAATGGTTTTCGCTATAAAAAAGTTTCGCTTATTTGCTAGGTGTGAAATTTGTTATCATCACTGATCATCAGCCTCTCAGGTATTTATTGAACAAGCCAGAAGCGACTAGGAGGATATGGAGGTGGTTACTTTTGTTCCAGGAATTTGATTTTTCTGTAGTCCATAGACCGGGTAAAGAAAATGTCACGGCAGACCACCTATCTAGGATCAACATGATGGATCAAGCAATTATAGTAAATGATTTTCCGGATGCTAATTTGTTCACTGTACAAACACAAGGTTCGTATGATGATACCAAGAATTTTCTTAAAATTGGATTATATCCAGAGAAGGCAAGTGTTGTGCAAAGAAAGAGGCTGCTAATCAAGAGCATACCCTTTACCTTTATTGAGGGAAAATTATATAGACAAGGAAAAGATAACAGGTTTAGAAAGTTCATGAAAGAAGAAGAAGTGAGGGAAGTCCTTAAATCTGCACATGAAGAAACAAGTGGTTGGCACCTTCGAGAACACATTATGAGACAGAGAATCCTTGATGCTGGCTTATGGTGGCCTACATTATTCAAAGATGTAGAGGAATGGGGAAAAGCATGAGATGTTTGTCAGAGGTGTGGACCCAAGCCAACAATGCAGAGGCACAACCCCTTGATTATTCAACTTCTTGGCAACCATTTGAGAAATGGGGGCTAGATTTCGTACATAGTTGCATCGCAACGCGTTGCGAACGGTCCGCAACTTCGCCACCGCAACTTCACAACGTTGCGACGTTCGCAACGTGTTGCTTTGCAGTCATTTTTTTAAATTAAAAAAATACCACAAAATATATTTTTCTTAGGAAAAAATAACAAATTATATAAAGTCTTATGTAAGATCTTATCCAAAATCTCTAATATATGCAACACAAAAAATGTGGAGAATGAGGAAGACATAAAAAGCTTTAGAAGAGTAGAGATTCATTTATGTATGCTTTTCTTTTTGGGCCTTATCGTCTCGAGATCGATTTTTACTTTGGATTTCCCATGTTCTTCTAATAATCCACTTACACAATGCACATGTTGGACAAAAGCTTCATCCTTGGCCTTCAAAGCTAAGGGTACTCTTCCATGATGATTGATTTGACTATTGACATAGTTGTCAATGGTGAATAATATAGTGACTAGTGTAGAGTCAATAATCTATGTTATGTATGTCTTATACTACAATTTATGGTATATTTAGTCATATCCCACCTTATATATGTCAAAATATCCAAAATAAGAGAAAAAATATATATACAAATTTTGAAAAATAAATAACTTTATTGCAACTCATAGATCCAAACGTTGCCCTCGTTGCTAACCCGTTGCTAACCCGTTGCTAACGCGTTGTCGTTGCCGTTGCTAAAATGTTGCTTTCCACTATGATTTCATAGGGGCCATCTACCCTGCGTCGGTTCCAAAGAGAGAAAAGTATCTATTGATCATCACTGACTATGCAATAAGTGGGCTCAAGCTATTACCTCCCCCAATTGCACCGCTGAAATTGTTTTTGATTTCATCTATAGTAACATCATTTGCAGATTTGAATGCCCCCTTGAAATTTGTACATACCAAGGTATTCATTTTGTGACCAAGGTCCTACATGAAATTTTCAACAGGTACAAAATTCTACATAAGACCTCTTGTGCCAATTATCCAAGAGCTAATGGACAGGCAGAATCCACCAATAAGATATTAATTGCCATGTTAAGGAAGGAATGTATGCTAGAGCCCACTTCCTGGGGCATAGCTTATCAAGGTACTCTATGGGCGTACAGATTAGCTTACAAAGAAGTTACTGGATATTCTCCATTCCAATTGGTGTATGGGATATTGCCTATTGAACCCTTTGAATTTCTACATGGGTCACCAAAACTAGCATTCATGTAGGGAATGAAAGGTTGTGGTGTCTCTAAGAGGCTTGGAGCACTCCACAAAGTGGAAGAGATACGTCTACATGCTCCAAAACAATTGATAGAGACTCAAATGAAGAGGAAGGAGGCACATAATAATGTGTGGATTAATAACTTACAAACAGGCATGTTAGTTCTTCTACATAGACCTCAAATCCACACACAAGAGGAAAATGGCTTCCACACTGGGAAGGACATTATCAAATTAAGAGGATGCTGAATTGGGGTGCAGTGGAGTTAGAGACTCTAGAAGGAGAGATACTACCACTGGTCAATATATCAAGGCTCAAGGCCTATCATTAGCAAAACTGAAGATTTCTGGATCAGTTGGAACTTGCAAATCTATCCAGGTTGTACATAGCCTTCTCAATCCATTTTTGCTCAAAAGTTTTAGTAGTTCTTATCCATTTTCAAGCTTGTCCCTTGATTTTTTAGGCAACTTAGAAGCCATTTGATAACCTTTGCATAAGAAAAGGTTTTATGAAATTTTTAGGAACTTTTAAGACATTTTTAGAATTTTTTCTAGCATTTTTTTTCATCTTTTTCAATGTCATTCTCTTGATAAAATGGAAGACTAAAGGAAGCTCTCTGTGGTTTTGAGTAAGAAAGTGGCCTAGAAATGTCGCAAAAATTTTTTAGAATTTTTCTTGATTTTTTTTGGATTTTATTAATATTTTTTAATATTTTTCAGGGTATTTAAATAAGAAAAAGCCTCCTAGAGGCTAATTTCATTTTTTCCATTTATATATATATAAAAGAAAAAAAAGAAAAACCTAGAGGCTAATTTTATTTTTTCCATTCAAAAATAAAAATCCTCTCTCTCTCTCTCTCTCTCTCTCTCTCTCTCTCTCTCTCTCCCTCCCTCCCTCCCTCCCTCCCTCCCTCCCTCCCTCCCTCCCTCCCTCCCTCCCTCCCTCCCTCCCTCCCTCCCTCCCTCCCTCCCTCCCTCCCTCCCTCCCTCCCTCCCTCCCTCCCTCCCTCCCTCCCTCCCTCCCTCCCTCTCTCTCTCTCTCTCTCTCTCTCTCTCTCTCTCTCTCTCTCTCTCTCTATATATATATATATATATATATATTTATTTATTTATTTATTTATTTATTTATTTATTTATTTATTTTTTTATTTATTTTAATTTTTTTTTTCTTTTCTTTTATTTTATTTTTATTTTTTTCTTTTTATTTGAGCTTTGCCCAAACACAAGTGCATTTCAAAAAAACAAGATAAATTTTTAAAATATACATATATATATATAAATATATATATATATATAAATGAATAAATATATATATATATATATATATATATATATATATATATATATATATATATATATATATATATATATATAAACTAAAATATATATATTTTTTTTAATTTCCATGGTCCAACGCTTTTGGCTCTAGATTGCGCCTCTGATGGGCATTCTTTTTCAAACTTGGAGTCATTTTCATGTCTTTTGGCACCTCGGGACTCATTTTTTGACTTAGTTTTTCCAAATTTCCACCTTTTCCCTTACTTTTGGTCAAAACCCACAAGTTTTGAGCACATTTATCATGAGTTTTTCATTGTGCACATGGTCCACCTCGTCCATTCTCACCTCATTTTACCATATGTTTCACATTTTCCCATATACAACCTCTGTAGCTTTACTGTTTTCTCATTTTGACGCTCTCCAGAGCCCACAACCCTACTCCCTACCCTCCCTTTGCCCTTCTAACCAGCTCCATCCTTACCCCTCAGTGTGCGACGCAGAGCAGTGAAGTGCAAAGTGTGCAAAAAGAGTGACTTAGAAGTGTGTAGAGAAGTACTAAGCTATGCAGGCACACGTGAACAAGAGAATAGTTACACACAAAACACAAAGCATGTCAAAAAAACTATGCTTCAATTAATGGATATATAAAATAATGATATGCTCCAAAAACTACAAAAGAAATATACTCACAACTCAAGGGCACCAAAGAGAGCAAGTGAAGACTAAAGGTGTCGGAAGTGTGGTAGGCCCAAACAATAATCACAAGTTAATCTCAAGATCTTTCCAACAATTGACCAATGAGCCAATAAAATATTTTGATCATCTTCAACCAAATTTTGACGGAGTACCAAAATTAGGGTTGTTCGACTATCATTTTGGGACATTCTGACATTGTTTTCCAACAAAAGGAAATAAGGCATAAAGAGGCTTAGGCTGAATAAAGAACTCCAAAGCAACCTCATTCAAGAGTAAGAGAGTCCTCCAAAAGTGTATTGAGCATACACTATTCCAAGCACTCTAACACTTTCAAGAGGAACAAACTCACTCCTCTCCTCCAAGCTTGAACACATCCTCCAAGTGTGTGTGTGTGTGTGTGTGTGTGAGAGAGAGAGTGAGAGAGGGAGAGAGAGCATACACCTCACTACAAGCGGGCATGTGAGAGTAGCTTCCCACTATCAAGTGATGTCATGAGGAGATAAGCTTATCAGCTTATATAGAATAGGGCTGCAACCAACTTTTGTAGAAAAGCACGTGATGAAACTCAAAAAGCAAGTATTGCATGAGCTTTTTGTTATTTTGCCTAAAAAACTCCATAACTCTTGATATCTTTTTGCTTGATCCATTGTATATTTGCCATGTGTCATGATTCATATCAATGATGATGTTGCAATTTTAAGATACATTCAATAAGGAGGAGGTCCATACCACATAATTCACTCAATTTTGAGAGTTAGACATGAGTTAGACTCAGCGAGGTCTTCTTCAACCTTGTGGAGGAGTGGAGCTAAGGTTTCAACTTCTTCAAAGGATGTGCAAGAGCTAGGGTTTATTATTTTTCTTCTACAACAAGGAAGTCATGAGCTTGGAGTTTATTTATACTTGGAGGAGATTATCTACACTTCATGGAGATTATGAAGTTATGAAGATATATTGCAATTTGCAGATTGATGCATTTATATGCAATCTTTATGTTTCTTTGTAACATTCATGTACTTCATATTTTGGAGTGTATTGAATATATGTGAAGCTTTGCTCCATCTCTCTATGACTGTCTATTTTCTCTTATGTCGCTATTTCATTTTTGTCTCTATATTGATTGTGGGCCTTAGAAACCAACACCTCCATGTACTTATCTACATATTCTGGACAGTTTGTTTTTCTGACCGATGAAAAACCATGTACCTAGTGCCCTAGACCTCTCGTCAAGTCACAAGTAGCACAAAATTATCATATAACAACACTTTAAATAAGAACTACACACCCTTTCTTTCTCCTCATGGTACCTACATCAAAAGTATGCTACCAAACCTACTTGGTAGCTTTAACAAAAGTGAATAAATTTATACACATGCTTTCAAGCATCCATGCATATATTAAAATTAAATGCCTACTCTAAATGGCAAATAATGCATGAAAAAGAGAGTTTTAAAAGCAAATATTGACTTAGAAGTTGAAGATTGGATTTCTTTAATGGAAATGTATCCAAAGTTTTTATCAAGTTTATTATATATTGATATCGTCTTGAGAAGATGGTGGAGAATATCTTTGCAAATCTAATAGGAAGCTAGAAGATTGTGAAAGAAACTCGAAATTCCTCAATGTTAAATCCGATTTGAACATCACTCAGAAGAATATCTTCATCGAGTTCAAAAGACAGTATTTCTTACACAAGTCCCATGATCTATGGAACAATCGTTTAATACTTTGGTTACATCTTTGGACTTCATATCACAACAAAAGACTAGTGGTTCAACACACTTTGAAGTATCTATCAATGGAAAGATTTATTCCACACCACAAGTTTATTGGGAAGAGAAGATGGAAAGCTGTTGATTTATCTTCTAAAGTGTTATGCAATTCTTCCCTCTACGTTCAATGAAGAGAGATTGGAACCTCAAATTAAAATTTGGGGGGAAGGGAGGGGGAATTGTTAGGATTTTGGCTATTAGGACTTCATAGAAATTCTAAATTTGTATATTTTTGGATTAGATCATATTAATTATTGTATAAATTCATGAACACTTTGATTAGATTAGGTCATATGACAAAAGTCGACAAAAGTCAAAGTAGATCAGATTTATCATCAAAAATTGCCATTTGACACATAGAAGATCAATATTCTTGATACTCAAAGAGAGCAATCCAACTATACATAATACATATCCTAATTCCACATTAATTCCACCATTATAACCCTCAAAAGTAAAGTCAAACCCTAATTTTTTATCAACCACCTAAAAAAGTAAAGAGAAGCCTTAAAAGCCAATTTAAATCCAATGGTTATGATTTAAACTTGATCAACCTAAAGATCCAATGGAATCTTTACACTTAAATTTGTGTTTCCATATCATCTCCCGAATCAGCCCAACTCTAAAAGCCTGCACCAATAATTAGAAAGCACTTGTGTGGCTGACTTTTACCCAAAGAAAGAAGATTGCCCTAGCTTCTATATAAAGTCCATACGGTTTCCCTCATAATACATCAAGCTTAGGAGGTACTTCCTTTCACATGCCTCTTGTGGTAAAGTAAAGTGCTTCTAATGTGGATACTTAGAGGTCTTTACTAAAGGCTGTAGGGCTAATTTCAATTTTCATCACATTTCATATTATGTCCATGCGAGTTATTATTTATCTTGAAAGGGGGGAACTAAAAATAATAATAAAAATCAGAAAAAATTACCAACTCTAGTAAACTTTGTAAATCTTGATCTTCCCTGCTTCACAGATGCTGATCATAGGATCTAGAAGCCCACATAAGAAGCCTGTAAGGGTTCATTCTCATATACAACTCATCTTACACCCTTGAAGATATTCAAGACCATTGGTTCATTAGCTGCTCAGAAGTGCAGGGTCAATTCAATTCACATGTCTTGTTGCCTTGTTGTTCACACACACAGTCATACAAAAACGTCATGGATATTCTGCCTCATTCATGTCAGATTAGATCAACGAAGGATTCAAGCTCAGAATATGGGAAATCTACATTCTACTATCAGGTCTCTCAAGTTCACTTCAACAGATAAACTCAAATTATAGTGCTATCAGTGTGTCATTGACTGCTGGTGTTGAAGGGGTTCTACACCAGTTCATGCTGGTCTTCATGGAGTTATGATGCTCAGTGTAGGATCAGCTGTTTGGATTTGTTTCAGTTCATACAATCAAAAAGCTTTTAGAATCGATCAGCCATCTGTGCTCAGACATTATTTTTCATCAGACTATTGAGTGTTTGGTTTCTTGCTTGTGTCTTTCTCTTTTCCTTTCAAGGATCTTGGATCGACAAAATCCAACAGACAAGAGGAGCATTAACAGCAGTAAAATGTGAAACACACTACAACTATATAATTACAGTTCAAAGTTTGTTTTTCCTCTCTTATAATCGTTATGTAGCTAACAAAAAGAAATAAGTGCTCTTCTGTTTACACAATAATGCATCTACAAAATGTCTCCAAAAACAGTTCCAAGAACTCATTTACAAAGCTATGGCAAACCTGAATTAAAAATAACAGGCAAAGCTGAAATACTGTACATGATCAAGTCAGATGATAAACTAGACAGAAAACTAAATGCATAGTAAAAGTAAAGAGAATTAAGCAATAGCAAACAGTGAAATTCCTTGCCTGTAACTGATCAAAGATTGTTGCAATGAGCACATTTGATTTTTTTATCAGAGCAGCATCATTGTTGCAAAGGAGGGAAGTGAGATGCTTTAAGTAATCCAATAGCTTGGTTGAACCTGCCAAAACATTTAGGATCTATGGGCGCTTCAGTTTTTATTATACACAGGTATATTAAATTCTCGCTTCAGAGGTCAAACCTCCACATTTAGACACACATAAGTATATAAGCATCCATTAAACAATTTCTACTACATCCCTAATCACTACAACATGTGACGATCCAGCTATAAAACAGTCATAAAAGGCAAGAGAGGAAGTGCTATTGAAAGGGAGATACTTCAAATGGCATAATTCCACTGCAACCCATCCAGCAGAACATATTACAGCAGGCATAAAAGTATGCTGGAGAAAAGGAAATGGAATAGAGATATCATAGGAGGCATCGAGAAGAAATGAAAAATGGAAAACAAAAATGACAAATGAAGAGGGCAGAGATTAGGAGATAAAAAAAAGTGTAAGATTTGTAACAAGTTATGCTAAGTTTAAACTATTTTTGAGTCTCAGAAAAACAAGTGTTACAGACTTCTATTATTACAATTTTTGTTCCAGATTTCCTTAGCACAGATGGAACGACTTGTTCGCATTCTTACCCAAAGTTTGTGTTCTTTATATTACCAGGCATGGATATGCTGGAATCCACCTAAAAAAATATGTACCTTCATGGTTCAGATTTATCGAAGCCTTTCAAACAAGACATTAGTGATGCAAACAGACATACACAACCCACACAAGAATAAGACAGAGATAATGCATAAGAGCACAGGATGAACAGAATAATTAGGTGTAATCTGAAAAGGGAAAATTTAACTGATTAAAAATGAAGAATAACAAGCAGTCTATGCAAGAAAATATTAGAATCAAATTCAATTGATTAAAACTAAGTCAAAGGCAAAAAACAGTAATTTTCTGAAGAAAACAAACAATGAGCTATTACTCCTTTTGGAGGGGAAGGGAGGGATGCTACAACTCCTGAATTTAATTTAAACAAATATTAATGACTCTTAAAAGATAACACGAAACATGTACAGCTTTTGAATGAATAAATTCAAATAACTACAACTTTTAATTATATAAAGACAAACTTTTAGGGATGTATAAGAAAAAATTGTAAGAGATGAAGGTAAGAAAAGAGATTTCTAATTTATATGGAGAGAACACATGAAAATGTTGGAAGTGTGTTAGGCCCAAATAATTATCACAAGATAATCCAAGATCTCTCCAACACTTGGCCTTAGCACATAGCACACCTTGACTTGAAAGTTGATCGAGAGAGATAAATGTCAATATTGAGACATGAGAAGACAATTATAAAAGTGTTGCAGCTTAATCCTACCACACACACAATATGAATGCAAAATGTCAATATACAATGTGTGTATGATAGAAAAATCTGAATATAGGCTGAATCTAAAGGTTCTAGGTACAAAAAATAGTGTGAGAGTGCCTAAGAGCTATTATGTGTGTGAATTTCTGGAAAAAGAAGGAAATGAACTGTCCAAAACAGTTATTACAGAAAACCCTAATTCTAAAATTAGGTCTTCTCTGATGTAGAGCAGTAGCTATGGTAACTTCTCATGATGAATTGGTAGGTAAACACCTGGTACAGCAGCAGCATGTGAAGAAACCCCAAATTGAGTGCTACAACTCTTCAAAATCAGCATGCACACTTGGTAGTTTGAAGAAGAGCAAAGGAAAGCTGCCAAAAAACTCCTCAAAAACAGTATATACACCTTCAAAACTCCTTTTAGCTCTTAACCCTAGAGCAAGTAAACTTGAGAGCTTATGAATTGATGATTTATGTTGCTCCCTAAGTCTTCTTAATATAGGATTTGAAGTGCCCATAAAATCAGCATGAAAAGCATGAAAAGTTGCCAAAAATCTATGGAAAAACTTTGTATGAAAAGCAAAAATTAAGCTTTGACTTTTGGTTGACTTTTTGATACCAAATGGTGAAGTGATATATATCATCAAAAATCTCTCAAGGAGTACTTTCCAATGAGCCAATGAAAAAAATTTATCATCTTTGACCAAATTTTGACCAAGTACCAAAATTAGGGTTGTTGGAATTTTGGGACATTCTAACATTGTTTTCCAACAAACCCCCTCTCAATGTAATAATGGTGTATGGTTGAAATGTCTGCATAACTTCTAATGTCTGCCTCTGAATAATGCTTTAGTAAATATGCTTGCTACATTTTCACTTGTAGGTACATAAGTTAGTTCAACGTGCTTTTTAGATGCAAGTTCTCGAATATAATGATAGTGAACTTCAATATGCTTTGTCCTAGCATAATGAACAAGATTCTTCGCAATAGCAATAGCACTTTGACGATCTGAAAATATATACATAAGTAGATGAACATGAACATCGAGATAACTCAAAATCATATGAACCATATTGCTTCAAGTGTAGGAAGCCCTATAATCTGCTTCTCTTGACGAAGTAGCTACTATTGGTTACTTCTTATAAAGCCATGAGATAAGGCAATCTCCAACATAGAAACAATAATCAATTTTGCTTCTATCGTGTTTTTGTCACTTACCCAATCAAAATCTACAAAACCTTATAGTAGAAAATGTGGAGACTTCAAAAATACTATTGCATAATTCAAAGTTCCTTTCAAATATCTGAATATCCTCTTAAATATCTGAATATCCTCTTAAATATCTGAATATCCTCTTAAATATCTGAATATCCTCTTAACTGCTTTCCAATGAATTTAGAGCGTTTGTGCATGAAACTTGATACTTGAGAAACTACAAATTGAATGACAAGTTGCTTATTACATAAATAGATCAAGCATCCCACCGCTTGACCATATAGCATAGCATCAAAAGGTTCTTAATCTGCATCAGCTTGTAATGACACATTATCATCCATAGGTGTCTACATAGGTTTACAATCTGTCATTTCATACCTTTCTAAAAGTTTTTCAATGTACTTTTGTTGTGTCATATAAATACTATCATTCTTGAATTCAATTGAATTCAATGCCTAAATAGGGTTATCATGGGTTCCTATAAGGGTACAGATGAGCTCGCATGATGGCACATGTCTACACTAGAGCATTCTAGCTCCCTATTTTGGAAGGAAGTTGATAACAAGGTTGTGATGTGAGTTGCACATACATTATTCATATTGTTGTTTCTAGGCTTCATATCAAGAGCCTTGAGAGATTTTTCTTGAGAAGAAGGGTACTTAAATAAATTTACTATCCTCGAGAAGTATGCAATTCAAAGCACCCTACTCATTATCTTCAATCAACTTGATGATGATGTGGCTGCCTTGTGGTATAGAAACGAAAGCTTCAACTCCTTGAGGAGTTGAAGAGAGATTCAAATAGCACCCCTACATCAACAGAGAGAGAGAGAGAAAAGAAAACCTCGTATTTACTTAGAAGGAAAACTATTCGAAGCTTCGACTCCATTTTTCATGTCAAACTTTTTGCAGAATTGAGGGTAAGATCCTTCATTAAATACCTTTCACAATCATTTGCAGACCCCACACATGCGACTATTGGAAGTTGCGTGTGCTTGGATTCTAGGCTTGGTATCTAGAGCCTTGAGAGATTTCTCTTGAGAAGAAAGGTACTTGAATAAACTTACTATCCTCTAGAAGTATCCAATTCGAAGCGTCCTACTCATCATCTTCATTCAACTTGTTGAGGATGTGGCTGCCTTGTGGTATAGAAACGGAAGCTTCAACTCCTTGAGGAGTTGAAGAGAGGTTAAAATAGCACCCCTGCATCAACACACATACAGAGAGAGAGAGAGAAGAAGAAGAAGAAAACCTCGTATTTACTTAGAAGGAAAACTATTCGAAGCTTCGACTCCATTTTTCATGTCCTACTTTTTGGAGAATAGAGGGTAAGATCCTTCACTAAATACCCTTCACAACTTTTCCGACCACTCCATCTGCTCTATCTCCCACTATTACACTTCAATTTCATCACATACCCTTTTCAAGAAGAGCTACTAGCAGCACCCCTTTGCACTTCAAAAGCCATAACTCCGCACTCATTGCTTTAACTCGAAAACTTACAAACATTGGTATTTATTGCCTCACGAACTATTTATTGATTAGTTGAACACTACTAAAGAGCTTCAGCTTCCATTTTGCTACAACAACTTGAACATTGCTATCTTGAAATTCCAAGGAGCTTCATAACACTTTGAGGGGATCAAACAAGCTAAGTTGGAGCATAAAGGCATTTATGTGAAACCATCTAGCATCTCTGCATGGCATTTGGTTATCAAGATAGGTCATTTCCTTGTTTCCAAGGTAAGATTAACTTTTTTTCATGCATAGTTTTGCATCAAAAAGGCATATAGGCAGTGGATAAGTATGTATAAGCGAAATCTTATCATCTCTACACTCTATTTTTTTCCAATGACTAGCTATATTATGGTTTAGAAAGCTTCATCTTAGGTTTCATGAGCATGCTTTTGGTCAAACTAAGCTTATATTACATTGTTTGAAGTTGTTTTGCAAGTTCTTGTAGTACAAAGGCCTTGAAAATTTGGGTTTATGATTCCCATGTGATTGCGTTTGCATATGTGATGATTCATAGTGCTTGGATTTTTGCTGCAATGTGTGCTCCCTAGCCAACATGTTGCCAATTTTTGCAAAAGTTGATAGGCATGCATTGAGCATCTACCTTGTATGTGCATATTTGAAAGTGTTTCTTGTTCTCGTTGTTCACTTCATGAAGAAATCTTGTTGCCTTTCTTTCGCATACCATGCTATAAACGTGCATAAATCCACCTTTTGGTTTCACTTCACCACACCTATATATACCAAAATCCAGGAAAACCCCAAATTCACCCTCAAATGAAAGTGCAACTATAAGCTCATGGTAGTCGACCACAAGACTATATAGCGAATCGGCTCCATTATGCATATTATCGACTCAATACTATGACATCCCCACTAATGTCATCAGTACCCAATAGTGGGTATAGAACTCCGAATGAATACATGCTGAAGCCTGACACATGCACCCCACACCTATACATAGACTTTCCTGCATATATATTAAAGAAAAATATTGATATTCGAGATAACATTAGTATGGATAAGATTCCTTTATGGATAAGATTCCTTCATCACCAAACCACAACATGTCTGATATTCTTGGCATGAGTACCATGTTACCATGGATGCCATGAATAATTGGATCCATAACTTAGTGTACACTGCAAAGTACTTTAGAGCATGTGCAAGCCACATGCAAAGAGGAAAAGGGAGAAGATCCTATCATCGAGTTTGAAACACGAGAAGCAAGTTGCTCAATATGCATCTTATGAAGAGATCCATGTTAGAGTCCATAGTTTGTCTTTTGCTAGTGACTAACTATAAGAGCACTAGTAAAAAGTTAGAAATGTCAAACCTTAGCAAAACCAATAGAAATGGGCCTAGTTTTAGAAGACAACAATAGAGGTAGTACCTAAGACCTAAAGTCCTCATGGGCTAAGATGGGTAGACCATTAATACTTATCCCCAAGACATCTGTTGTGTATAGTCTCATAAAGAGGCTAGGCAAATGCGCACGATCATGATAGTGTTTGGACTAAACATTGAAGATTCTACCATGGAATGGAGAACATAAAGTAAATATATTCTCATGTCACAACTGAGAAAGAAAGTAATGAAATAAGTATTATGTTATGGGTACTTGGGGTGATACAAATCTAAAAACTTCCCAACGAAGAAAAGGACCACTACATCCATGGTAGCGAGTTCTAACCAACCAAATAGTGATGAGGACAAAGCCAATAACAACTTATTAGACTCTACCTGCTTGGCATCACAAGTTTTCATAACCAATATTTTCCATGACAATAGCTAAAAAGATGTGTGGGATTAACTCCCTCTTGCATGTGCCTCTACTCATGCCCATGTGAAGATGGAGAAGGAGAAGAGGAATGGCATTCCTTCATGACCCCTCCGCACATAACTGATTTCGACTACCCATGCTCACTATATAGACCATAACTTGGGCAAAGGATATCCAAATTTCAAGATTTGAAAATCCTATGGATTCCTTGCCCCAAGATTTCTCAAATGAATGGTCGGAAGCATCATCTAATGATGATTGATCATTTGCCAAAAAGCTTTTGGTTGACTGAGTCGGATCATGAGTTATCCCCAAGGCACTAATTGATTCATTTTCTTTCCATGGATGTTTATGGGATGTGTTTGCACTTCATAGGAAAGTATTTTTCTTATAATCCTTTTGATTAAGACTCAAAAAGAGAGTAAAAAAGATATGAATTCTCATAGAAGGAGCTTGAGAGAAGAGGGAGAATGCTTTTGTTATTGCCCTATTGTAATAGATTAGTTTTTGTATCACTTGTTTCTTCTTCATTAGAATAATTTCTTTATGATTTGAAGACAAACTTCCATGCATTTATAGATGCATATAGGAGCATATAAGGATGAAATTATTCCCTTTTCTCGTTTGATTTTATGAGGAGCATTCATACATTCAACTCTAGACAGAGTTACAAACAGATAATTACATAAGTGTATTGAATGAATATTTCTATTGATGGGAATGCATCTATTAAAGCTCTAGCATGGAAAAGAGAACATAATCAGTCACTCATTCTTTCTTTGATTTGTTGATAAGCATGGATTAAGGAAGAGGGAAAATTAAGGTCAATATCCTTTATGAGGAGAGAGTGCATTCATTTGAATGGAACAATGCATTGAACTAGTAGAAGATTGGAATGCTCTTGTTTTGTTGAAATTGATTCCTTGCTCAACCAAATATTTTGAAAAGTTGCATGAACAATCATCAAAACCATATTTGCATGCACACATTTCAACAAAATTATCATGAGTTCAAGATTAAAATCCTTTTGCATGCTACAAAAGAATGATTCAAGTGCATTCAATTTCTTTTCATACCTTCATGTAGGTATTGTTGCACAGTGAGTTCTTTGTAACTTCATATAGAAATAGTTATTTCTTTTGAAATTTTGTGATTTGTTAGTTAATAAAATCATAATTAAGCTCGCAAAATTTCATGGAATTTAGGGTTTGTTTGATAGGTGAATGAAGCTTATTTTGGCGATGCACCACAGTGTGCTCTCCTTCTCGAGAGCTCCACGACGATTCGCTCGGAGTAGAAAACCGAGCTCCTAAGGCCGCACACAATACTCCGCACAGAGGCTACAGAATACGCAGAAAACACAGTACACAGGGAGCACGAAAACAGACTTCTTAGGTCTTACAAAATGCGGTCGAACTTACAGTCCGTGACTGACAAGGCCACTATATGTTTTATTAAACAGCATATACAAAGAAGTGTCAAGTGGCCATTTGGCCTTTCACATGGACAATAACGGTAACAATCTCCCACTAAAGGCCAACATGGCCAAAGTAACTATGGGAGAAAAGAATGATAAAGAATACTTGAGTGTAAGTATACAAACTATACCTCCCACCTGATGGGCATGTTACACAGTATACAAGTGACTCTGTAAGATCAAGAATCAAGTAACCCCTCATCAAGTGACAACAGTGTCGAAAGCTATCTTGTGGTAGAGCTTTAGTGAAAGCATCTGCAGCATTATCTCGAGTGTGAACCTTCTCAAGAATAATGCGCTCAGTGGCTAAGCAATCTCTAATGAATATACCTCACCTCAATGCGCTTTGTCTTTGCATGATAGACCGGATTCTTAGCCAAAGCAATGGCACTCTGACTATAACTGAGCAAGCGAGGTACATGCTGAGGTAAACCCATATCACAAGCAAGACGAGTAAGCCGCAATGCTTCCTTACATGCCTCACTTGTTGCAACGTACTCTCCTTCTGTGGTAGAAACAGCTGTACATTCTTGAAGACGAGATCTCCAAGAGATAACACCTCCAGCAAAATGAAAAATGTACCCTGATGTAGACTTACGATTGTCTACTCAACCAGCATAGTCAGAATCTGTGTAACCTATAATAATGGATGCTTTCCCTCTACCTAAGCATAGACACTTATCCTTAGTGCCACTCAGATATCTCAAAATCATCTTGACCGCTTCCCAATGTTTCTTGCAAGGATTAGACATATATCTGCTCACAACTCCCACTGCAAATGCAATGTCTGGTCTCGTAGCTACCATAGCGTACATGAGACTACCAACAGTAGACTGATAGGGAATTTTGGTCATGAATTCCTTTTCCTCTGATTTGGGGCAATCATCCTTGCTCAATTTCACATATGTGGGTAAAGGTGTACTCAATGCCTTTCCACCCTGCATATTGAACCTGTGAAGTACTTTGGATATATACTCACTTTGAGACAAGTATATGCATCTTTTACTCCTATCACGAGTAATGCGCATGCCAAGAATATGTTTGGCATCCCCCAAATCCTTCATATCAAATGTCTGACTCAACTTCTTTTTGAGAATTGACAAGTCATAAGAGGACTTCCCAGCAATCAACATATCATCGACATAAAGTATCAAACATATCAAGCTTCCATCTTAGCATCTCTTTGTGTAGAGACAATGATCCTCATTGCTTCGAGAATAGCCTTGAGACTTCATAAAAGCATCAAACTTTTGGTACCATTGTCTAGGGGACTGTTTAAGTCCATACAAGCTCTTCTTGAGCTTACAAACTAGACTTTCCTTGCCAGGAACTACATAACCCTCTGGTTGTTCCATATAGATCTCATCTGTAAGATCTTCATGCAAGAAAGCAATTTTCACATCCATTTGGAATAACTCTAAGTCCTCCATTGCAACGAATCCAAGCAACATGCGCAGGGTAGTCATCTTGACCACTGGAGAGAAGATTTCCTCGAAATCAACACCATGTTGTTGCTTAAAACCCTTTGCAACAAGTCATGCTTTATACTTTGGAGAAGCACTATCTGATGTGAATTTCAGCTTATATACCCATTTACATGGTAAAGCTTTCCTTCCATTTGGCAAAGGTACTTAATCCCAAGTACCATTCTTGTGAATAGAATCCAACTCACTCTTCATGGCACGCTCCCACTTGACATGATCCTCTGTCTGCATAGCCTCTTTGTAGCAAGAAGGCTCACCGGCATCTGTTAGCATAACAAAATCTAAACCTGGAACATATCTATCGGGTGGATGTGAGACACGTGCAGAAAGTCTCAATGGTTGCTGAACAGGAACATGTGCAGACTGATCTGAATGGACATTCTCTTGAACATCCCTATGTGCAGCATTTTTATGCATGCTAACCGGAGGAATAGTATCCTCAAACACCACTCTTCTCACTTCAACCTCCTTAATGGGCTGTTTATGCATCTTATGACATCACTACTTCTAATCACTGTCCGTGTTTCAGGATCCCATAAGCGATATCCAAATTGTCCTTCTCGACCATATCCAAGAAAAATGCATTTCTTTGACTTATGGTCCAACTTTTGTCTAAGATTCTTGGGTATATGAACATATGCTTCACGCCCAAAAACTCGAAGATGATCATAATATGGTGGCTTCCCTGTCCACAGCTCTTGTGCCACTTTCAGACCTTGCCAGTACTAGGTGAAAGGTTAATCACATGAACTGCAGTCAATACTGCTCCTGCCCAAAAGCCTTGTGAGAGATTTGCATGATGCAACATAGAGACTACTCTATCTTGAATAGTTCTATTCATCCTCTCAGCTACACCATTCTGTACTGGGGTATAAGGAGCTGTAAACTCTCTACGAATCCCTCTAGACTGACAGAAAAGGTTGAATTCATGTGAGGTATACTCACCCCCATTATCTGAACATAAAGCCTTAAGCTTAGTTCCTTTTTCAATCTCAACTGAAGCAAGCCATTTTCTGAAAGTAGGGAATACCTCATCCTTCGATTTGATAGGATATACCCAGACTTTTCTAGTAGCATCATCTATGAAAGTGAAAAAGTAAAGAGAACCACCTAAGGACCTAGTGGGCATAGGACCACACACATCTGTATGGACGAGATCTAAAGGCTGAGTTGAAGAGTCAATGTGCGTTCTATGCACATTTCTGGTTTGCTTTCCATATTGACAATGCTCACCAAATGAAAAATCAGAGAAAGATAACACAGGTAAGTAGCCAAAACGAGAAAGATTTTCCATTCCACTACGAGATATATGGTCCAAACGACCTTGCCAAATACAAGCCATAGGCTGTTCAATAACAGCTAACAAGTGTTCCTTCTGTGATACAAATAAAGGATAAAGTGAGCCAACTTTGCTTCCTTTCGCAATAGCCATATTGCCCTTTGATATACGAAAGGACTGAGCATAGAAGACTACCTTGTAACCAAGGTCATCAAGTTGACTAACTCACATCAAACTGCGTGATAACTGAGGTACATGGCGTACATTATGCATAGTAAATTTTGAACCATCAATGAACTGCACAACCACATCTCCAATCCCCACGTCACACTGGTAAGAATCACCAAGTCTCACGGTACCAAGAGACTTTGCTGCATAATTAGAGAACCATTCTCTGTGTGGTGTCACATGGAAACAAGCACCAGAATCTAGGAGCCAAGTGTGGGAAAGAGAATCAGCCATAAGTGCCTCAGTTGGCACAGTACTATCAAGTGTCAACATCATCAGAAATAGCATTAATTTCTTCAATCTTCACCGTCGAAGTAGATGGTGCAGGTAACTGTTTAACATGCCCATCAACATTCTATCCTTTACCTTTAGCATTCTTTAATGCATAACAGTCTTTCTTCATTTGTCCTTTCTTATGACAATAATGGCATTCCATATCCCTCTTCCTTGATTTACTTCTACTCTTATTCTGTTGACCATTCTTTTCCTTGTTCTTGCTCCTGCCACGTTGTTGATTCTTTCCTTGGTAAGAATCACGAACATTATATGCATCTCCGCTCTGAGTGCAAACCATAGATTTTCTACGAATCTCCTCACTCAAGAATGCTCCACATATGTCATCATAGACGAGTTTACTAGGTGCACTATTGCTAATAGCTGTGCAGAACGTATCCCATGATGATGGAAGGGTGCATAATTGCAATACTGCTTTCATCTCATTATCCATATCTATTTTCTGAGCCTGTAACTGGGAGAATATAGCATCAAACTCATTTAGATGAACAGCAACACTATTTGTGTCCTTCATGCGAAGGTCATATAATTTTCTCATCAGATACACTTTACTTGATGCCGTCTCTTTTTCATATGTATTGCATAACTTCTTCCAAAGCTCCTATGCACTTTCACAGTCTAATACTGTAAAGTAAACATTATCTGCCAGGCGCAAGCGAATGGTAGACCAGGCTATTTCATCTAACTCATCCCAATCATCTTTATCCATGTCAGCAGGCTTCTTTGAAATCCCATTTACTGGCTTCCATTGCCTCCTTTGAATTTTGAATTAGCACATCTTTAATCTGATTCTTCCATAGAGCAAAGTTTGTGCCATCAAATTTTCGGATCTCAAAATGGTCTTTGCCATGCAAGTTATAGCTCCTCCGAACACTAGCCGAACACTAGCAAGTTATAGCTCCTCTGAACACTAGCAGTAGACCCTGATCCACCGGATGTGCCTGAGACCTCTGATGCCATGATGGTAGAGAACTAAATAGAATGATAATGGAGCTAGAAGAGTCCGAACACCAACGAATAAGTGTATCAAGGAGTAAATCGACCACTGTATAGTTGACTAAACCAAAAATCTGGAAAAATTTTGCTAGAGTATCCTTTGCAAAATGAGCATATGACCAGTGTCAAAATATCATAAAACTGCAACTACTGACATGTTTTCCTGCATAGTGAATCATTGACTCCACTGCATATAACCAGTTACCCAACAGAAGCCAACTAGGCTTATCGAGCACCTATGAACAACTATCATACATCTCCTATGGCCAGGCTTGGTAAGTCTTCCACCTGCATCACCAAAGAGACCCCGGCATCTGGGTGTCTCCCAGTTAAGAGAACCTCACCACGACCCTCTTTATCAAACGTAAAAGGCTTTATGCAAAGAACGTAACCGCTATATCAATGACCACATGGACGTACATAAGCGGTATCCATAGAAGCGTACATGGTGTGTATGTGCTCAATATATGCAGTAAAATGACACTAAAAGGCTGAATACAAAGCCCAAAAACTAGCCAATAACACCTGCAAGTGTCTGTCAACTTTGATGTTTTAGGCTCAAAAAACCTGCATAAATTTTGCAACAGCTTCTCCCACCAAAATTGAAACCTTTCAAGAAACCTGTAGTTTTACGAGTGTGGCTGAAAACAGCCCCAAGGTTGATATTTATTGTTGGAGAAGTAGAAAGAACACTCTTCTTGATGTTCTTGGACCTGTGTGAAGAGAACTATGTGCAGACGTACTCGAAAATGGATCCAAAAGACACCCCAAAAATGCTTCCAAAATAGGCTTTGAAAACAAAGGATGAAGCTTTGAGGGACCAAAACATGTTCAAGGTAATGTCAACCTTAGTCTTTCACCTTCTTCAGACACCACAAGAGTGTAGCTTAGTGGCAAGAGATTGCCACGGTTAAGCGAGCTCTGGGGGAACAGTACTGGGATGGGTGACCTCCCGGGAAGTACCGAGAACCTCTATATTCCTTGATCGTTGAGGTCCTCCCTCACGCGCAGCCAACGGTGACTTCGGTGACTCCTAGGACAAGGTATGCCAAGGTTTATGCCTTGGTCGCCGCCTTAGTCGTAAGCCTTGGAGAAAGCCTTTTGGCGGGCGGGGGGGGGGGGGGGGGATGTGCTCGCTTCGCTCGCACAAAAGGAACAAAGCTTTTGCCTCGAACTTCTCTGATACCAGTGAAGCTTATCTTTGGCGATGCACCACAATGTGCTCTCCTTCTCGAGAGCTCCACGAGGATACACTCGGAGTAGAAAACCGAGCTTCTAAGGCCGCACACAGTACTCGGCACCATAGTTGCATCGCAACGCGTTGCGAACGGTCCGCAACTTCGCAACGTTGCGACGTTCGCAACGCATTGCTTATCCTTCTTTTTTTTTTCTATCCAAAAAATACCAAAATAGATATTTCTCTTAGGAGGGATAAGAAATTATCTAGAATCTTATCCAAAATCTTCAATACATGCAATTCAAAAAATGTGGAGAATGAGGAAGATATAGAAAGCTTTAGAAGAGTAGAGATTCATTTATGTACGATTTTCTTTTTGGGTCTTTTCATCTTGCAATAGATTGATATTTTGGATTTCCCATGTTCTTCTTGTAATGCACTTTCACATCTTGGGCAAACGTTTCATCTTTGGCTTTCAAAGCCAAGGGTACTCTTCTATAATGATTGATCTGACCATTGACATAATTGTAAATGATAAATCATGTAATGACTAGTCTAGATTCAATAATCTATGTTATGTATGTCTTATACTACAATTTATGGTATATCTAGTCATATCCCACCTTACATATGCTAGAATATTCAAAATATTAGAAAAAATATATATGTAAATTTTGAAAAATAAATCACTTTATCGCAACGCCTAGTTCCAAATGTTGCCCTCGTTGCTAACCCGTTGCCGTTGCCGTTGCTAAAACATTGCTTTCCACTATGGCACAGAGGCTACAGAATATGCAAAAAACACAGTACACAGGGAGCACGAAGACAGACTTCTTAGGTCTTACAAAATGCGGTCGAACTTACAATCCGTGACTGACCAGGCCACTATATGTTTTATTAAAGAACATATACAAAGAAGTGTCAAGTGGCCATTTGGCCTTTCACATGGACACTAACGGTAACAGTAAAAAGATCTCAATTGCTCGGACCTGCTTGAAAAGTTTGGACTATTTAGCCTACCTTTGTCATGGACACAAAGGAAACCATCTTGAACCTCAAATTCCATGTGACTTTCAATATCTCATGATCGGTTCAGAATTTGGAGAAACTAACGCTTCCATCACGTCTGGAAAGTGCCAAAACCCTAAGTTCGACAGTCTACTTGCTTGATTCTGGCATCGAAAGGTCCTGTTTCAGATTGTTGACATCACCAATTTGTAACCGGCCTTGAACAGCTATATAAGGAGGGCTTGGCCACATACATCCTCAGACTTTCCACTACCAGTCTTGGGAGCTTGAGGAGTCGTGATCTCCAAGTAAGTAATTTTCAAGTTTTGATTCCAATTCTAATATTGGTCCTTGTTCTCGCCTTGTCTAGTCTAGTATCCTAGAAACCCTATCTCATCCTCTTGTAATCTCGTCGTAGTACAAGATCCTATCTAGTTCTTTCTTATACCTAGTCCATCTCCCTCAAGGGAGTTCTTGTAATACAAATATATTGTTTCATACCTACGATCGTGGATCGTGGGATCTCTTGTATCCTATCTAGTCCAATTATCCATACCTATCAATCACGAGTTGTGGGACTTCTGGATCAGTTGCATATTCTTGTATTATTTCCCTATGCGGATGATCTTCTAATCAGATATATAATTCCAAAATCTTATCTAGTCTAGTCAGAGGGCACAATCTAGTACTCTAGTGACATTTTGGCAAGACTAGCTCTATTCATGTTCACACATCATGGAGAGCACAGTTGAAAAGAGTGGGTCATCACTTCAAAATCTCCAACAACGAGTCGAGCACCTAACTCATCGACACACACAAGTCGAAATAGGACATCCCGTGCCTGTAGGGCACACTTATCCAAGAATTACAAGAACGAATCGAGAACCTTCAAGCAAATCAAGGAAGCATTCAAGTAAATCAACACCCTAGTTCATCCTCCATGAAGGAACACCAAGATTTGCATGCAAGGAAAGTTCAATGGTGATCATACGAAGTTCCATAAATTCTTGGAGCAAGTTAAATTGTACATATGTATGCAGTCTGATAGATACCCTGATCAAGCATCCAAGGTCAGTTTTATTGAAACCCTATTCTATGTCAAGCATGATCATGGTTTTCCCCAATCTTAAAGAAGAACATGGTAATACTTCATGACTATGAGGGATTTCTCTAAGAGCTCACCGCCACGTTTGGAGATGCACACACAGATCGAGTGGTAGAAACAAAACCCTTGAAGCTATGTCAAGGTGATCGTCATGTCTCTACCTATGCATCCGGATTAAGGCAATTGATATGTGATCTCACTTGGCACGAGGATTATTTGATAAGCCGATTTAGACAGGGCTTAAGAAATGATGTGAAGGACCTTCTACTTACGATGCCAAAGGCTGAGACGTTGAATGAATACATTACCCAAGTCATTCAATGTGATTCTATGCGTGAACCTATGTAGATAGATGTAACTAGGTTCCAGCATATTGCAATAAATTACCCAAACAAAAGAGAAAACTCTAGAGTTGCAGCCATCCTTGTAAAGCAAGGAAATGAAGAAGTCTAGTTGTAAAAGAGACCCTCTAGCTGGACCATAATATAAGAAAGGGTCTTGTAATTCCAGCAACACCCGTAGAAACATGCCTTGCCTCTATCAAGTTAATCATGCGTAAGAAGACCCTTTCTCTTATAGCCTTAGTTGATTGAGGAGCCTCCTCATGTTTCATCGATGAAGGATTGGTAAAGAAATATAGGATTACAATACTTCGAAAGAACAAACCAATAGTAGTTGAAGTAGTAGATGGACGACCCCTAGCATCTAGGAATATTATAAGGAGACCACTCTATTAGGAGTACACCTTGATGACCATGATTCCCATATATGTTTCAATACAATATCTAGACCGATAAATCATATTATCACTAGAATGCCCTGGCTAAAGAAACACAATCTAAACATTGATTGGGAAAGCAATCCCTTGACGAGATATCCAAAAAGAACCCGATATATGTAGGAGCCAAGGCCTTCATACATGCAGTAAGGAAGGAACCGACATATATGATCTATGTCGTACCAACTTAAGAGTCCAAAAAATATGATCAAGGGAAGCTACCTAACTAGAACCAAGATTTTCAAGATACTTTTGAAAAGAAGAATACAGGTATCCTCCCATAGCATAGACCTTATGATTGCGCCATAGAACTTCAAGAGGGTATGCAACCATCCTTTGGACCAATCTATTGACTAATCCCCAAAGGAATTTACAGAATTACGCAAGAATATTGATGAGAATGTAGTCAAGGGGTTTATCAGACACTCAAAGTCTCCTGCAAGAGACCCTATTCTATTTGTAAAGAAGAAGGATGGGACTCTCCAAATGTGTGTAAACTATTGTGGACTAAATAAAGTCACTATAAAAGGTAGATATCCTCTACAACTTATCTCAAAGCTCTTGGAACGCCTTGGAAAAGCAAAGTTCTTCACAAAGATTGACCTTCGAAGAGCTTACAATCTTGTCAAGATCAAAGAAGGAGATAAATGGAAGCCAGCATTTTGAACAAGGTATGGGCATTTTGAATATGTAGTAATGTCACTCGATCTCACAAACGCTCGCGCAGTCTTTCAACATATGATGAATGATATATTTTGAGAACATTTAGATGGTTTGTGGTAATATACCTAGATGATTTCTTGATATTCTCCAAAGATCTAGAGAAGCATGAATGTCATGTAAAGATGGTTCTCGAGAAGCTAAGAGAAAAAGGATTATATGCAAAATTGGAGAAATGGTCTTTCGATCATACAAAGGTGGAATTCTTAGGATACATTGTCTCGAAAAAAGGAATATTCATGGACCCTAAGAAGATCGAGACAATCCTTGATTGGCAACCACCCTCATGTGTTAGAGATGTACAATGTTTTTTAATCTTTGCCAACTTCTACAAAATATTCATCAAGGATTATTCCAAGATAAAGGCATCACTTACCAAGCTTACAAGAAACGCGAAATTCTCTTGGAACAAAGACACAAAAAAAAAAGCCTTTCAGACCCTACAATCAGCATTCAACACTGCTCTGATTCTAGTTCATCCTGATCCTACCAAGCCTTTTTTCTTAGAGATAGATGCATCAAAGTTTGCCCTGAGAGCCATTCTACCAAGCATGGGGATGATGCACACTTACATCGAGTCACATACCATTTAAGGAAATTCTCCCCTCCAAAGATAAATTATGAAATCCATGACCAAGAACTTCTTGTCATGGTGGATGCTTTTGAAACCTGGCGACATCATTTAGAGGGAGCAGCCCATGAAGTTACTGTGTACACATATCATGAGAATCTAGAGTACTTTATGACCACTCATACCCTCAACAAAAGGCAATCTTGATGGAGCAAATTCTTATCCAGGTTCGACTTTGGCATCACATACCGCCCAAGACAACATCAATGCCAGTTACATGCCTTGTCAAGAAGAGCAAGATATTGTTGGAGATAGACGTCTGCGGAAGCACGCGAAAAGCACAAGGAAGAAGAAGAAGCTTGGAGCACAAACACACAATACTGAATGTATTACTAGAGAATGTACAAAGATAAGTAGCCCATTAGGGCAATAGGCGTATATACAAGCCGGGGGAAAAAAACCTCCTAAAGAGGGAAAAAAGTGCCCCGGCGGTCCTAGAGTGTTCACACACATCACTATCTAAATATATCAACAAATCCCCCCTGGGAGTGATGCGGTGAACAAGGAGCTTGCACTCATGTATAAGGAAGTACCAAGCTATGTGGAAATCAATCCACAAAAGGAAGTAAGCCCAAAGCTTTGCGGAAAGCTTCAAACTTCTCCCTAGGCAGAGCCTTCGTGAAAAGGTCTGCAATGTTCTCCTGCATGGGCACATATGCCAAGCTGATCTCCCCAGCAAAGAACCTCTCCCTGACATAGTGATAATGCACCTCAATGTGCTTAGTGCGAGCATGGAACACAGGGTTCCTCGCAACTTCCAATGCACTCTGACTGTCAGTGAAGATGGTGGTGGCAGAAGACTGGCCAACACCCAAATCAGCCATAAGGCGTTTGAGCCGCACACACTCAACAGTCGCTGTGAAAGCTTCCCTATACTCAGCCTCACAACTGGAAGTGGCCACAGTAGGCTGCTTCTTGCTCAACCAAGATATACATGAGCTACCAAGCATGCAAATCTGGCGGTAGTGATCCCCCCTTGGGATAAAACAACCCAAGTAGCCGAGTACCACTCAAGTAGCGAAAGATGCGCTTAACCGCTTTCCAATGCGTGACTCCTGGGCAATGCATAAACCTGCTCATTTGTGAGACAGCAAACTGAATATCTGGCCGAGTAATGCATAAGTAAATCAAGCATCTAACAGCCTGCTATAGAGAACAGCATCAAATGCATCTCCAGCATCATGAAGACTCAATCGTAAACCTGTCTCCATAGGAGTGGCAATAGGCTTACAGTCTTCAAGGCCAAAACGCTGCAATAATGTGTCAATATATTTCGTTTGACACAAAGCCATTCCACCATCAACGTGCATAAACTGAATGCCCAAATAGTGATGCAAATGCCCCAAATCAGACATCTCAAATGAGGCATGCAAATCAGCCTTAAAATCAGCAATATGTGTCTCAATAGGACCAGTGAGCAGCATGTCATCAACGTAGACAACAATGATCAGAAGCACATCATTAGCATGTTTAACATATAAGGTGCTTTCAGTTGGACTGTTCTCAAAACCATGTGCAATCAGATAGGCATGTATCTTCTCATACCAAGCACGTGGTGCTTGCTTTAAACCATATAATGCCTTCTTTAACCTGCAAACCTGGTTTTCATGCCCTTTCTGCACAAAGCCACGAGGCTGAAAAACATACACTTACTTCATGCAACTCACCATTCAGAAATGCTGTTTTAATGTCCAACTGATGTACATTCCAACCATGATGGGCTGCAAGTGCACAAATGCTCCGAACAGTAGTCATACGGCATGTAGGTGCAAAGGTCTCATCAAAATCAATGCCTCTTTCCTGTGCATAACCCTTTGCAACAAGCCTAGCCTTATACCTGTCAACTGTACCATCAGGTTTACGCTTCAGCTTGTATACCCACTTAGTGCCAATGGCCTTCTTGCCAGGAGGCAAGTCACATAAAGACCATGTACCATTCTTCATTATAGCATCATATTCAGATTGCATAGCAACCATCCAATTTTCTGAATTTTGTGCTTCATCAAAAGAAACACGCTCATTCTCATCTCAGAGACTAGATGCAGCCATAGCATAGCAATCTGATGCAAAGGAGGCACTATGAGAGCCTGAACGAGTACGATATGACAAAGGTGCATCTAATTTGTTGTCACGCAAAGTCTGCACCAGCCATTTTGGCATAGTTTTTGCCTGCTCAATATCAGCTCTCTCATCAACAAGTGCATCATGTAAATCTGCATCAGAAATGGAATGATCTGCATCATCATATGAAACCTGCAAAGGCTGAGAAGTTGCCTCATTAGGACCAGCACTAGCCTGTCCACCTGTAAAAAGAGGCATCAAAGTATCATACATGTCTTTGGAGCTAACAGATGTCTCCTTAGTACATGAAAGCAATGGCTGAATAGCATCTTCCACAAAGACAACATCACGGCTAACCAGAATGCGTTTAGTCTGTGGATGATACAGACGATAGCCTTTACTTTCAGAACTGTACCCAACAAAAATACATTTTACTACCTTATCATCCAATTTTCTGCGATGTTCAAGCACTAATGCATATGCCAAACAACCAAAAACACGCAGAGCAACAGATGGCTTGCGTTCATGCCAAGCCTCATATGGAGTGATAGACTGCAACGCTTTAGTGGGACACCTGTTCAGTACATATGCTGCACACATGACAGCCTCAAGCCAGAAACTATGTGGTAAAGCCTGACTTTTGACCATGCACCTCGCCATCTCCATGAGTGACATGTTCTTTCGTTCAGCAACTCCATTCTGTTGAGGTGTATACGGCACTGTACACTGGTGTTTTATCCCACGTTCAGTCAGAAATGCATTAAAATCTGAAGACATATATTCCCCCCCTCGATCAGAACGGAGGGTGCCCATTTTACATGCTAACAGATTTTCAGCCAAAACCAAATACTGTTTGAAGCACATGAACGCTTCAACTTTGCTTTGAGTGGATATACCCATGCATGCCTGGAAAAATCATCAATGAAAGTCACGAAGTAAAGGTAATTTCCAAAAGAGGGTGTCTGCATAGGACCACAGACATCACTATGTACAAGCTGCAATTTCTGCGTAGCCCGAACTGAACCATCTTTTGGACAAGGAAGAACGCTGCATTTTGCCCAAAATACAGCCTTCACAAACATGTTTTCCAGGTGCCTCAAGTTTGGGCAAAGAGGACACCATTTCAGATTTCTGCAGGCGTAACAAACTAGCAGAATTCAGATGACCAAAGCGTGCATGCCAAAGCTTTGCATCTGACATAGCCTGAGAATCATGAACTGCACATGCCGAATCATTCACAGATCTTTCATAGTCTATGAGCTTATACAGCCCACGGCATAAAATGCCAGAAGCAATAATCACATCCCCTTTTGAGAGATCATGGACTGTACACCTGTCATCAACGAATTTCACAACCAAGCCAATCTTGGCTAATGCAGAAACTGATAACAGGTTCTTTTTGATCCCTGGCACAAATAAAACATCTGACAAAGTGAAAGAACTACCATCAGCAGTAGTCAGAATGATCTTACCAACTCCCATAACAGGATAAGAGGAGTTATTGGCGCATGTGACAGTATTCCCTGTAGGGGCAGGCTCGAGTGAAGAGAAGAAACTGCGCTGCGAGGTAATATGTTTGGTCGCCCCACTGTCAAAGTACCAAACATCTGAGTCTATTGCAGACATGCACTGATCATGAGAAGATGGGTCAAAACTGCAGACAATAGTAAACGCCCATTCTTCTTCCTGCACAAGATTTGCAGACTCTGTTTTTGGTGTAGAGGCCTCTGCAACAACCATTCCAGCCTCTTTCTTCTTTGCCTCTTTAGCAGCCAGTTTTGGACAGTTCTTTATAATATGATCATTTCCTTTACAGTACTTACAGAACGATTTCTGCTTTTCTGATTTCTTCTCATCTTTATCTTGGTTCTTCGATTGTGCAACATTTGCAGATTTCTGCTTACTAGTAGAAGAGCTCCATTTTCCTTTGCCCTTCTGACTAGCCAGGAAAGCTTGATCTGCAACACGCATAATGGACCTGTTCTGCCTGGACTGATCTTCCTGCAACAGAACAGAGACTAATTCCTCAAATGACAAGGCATTCGGATTGCCTTTCATCATCAACCGAAGAGTAGAGGCAAAACTCTGATATGAATCAGGAAGACCATTCAGAACGGTCTGCACAAGTGAGCTATCTGGTATAACCTCATCAGCAGAAATCAATTGTTCCTTCAGGTCTTTGATCTTTGTAAGAAAACTGTCCATAGAATCACCTTCATTCATGTGCTCACTCTCCAACTGTTTTCGGAGGTAAGCAACACGAGCCTCATTCCTAGCCTGGTACAAAGTGGTAAGTGTATCCCAAGCATCCTTTGTTGTTCTGCAAGAGCAAATGTGAGGAATAATGGCACGTTTGACAGACAAAGCTATCAATGCATGTGCCTGGGCATCTCTGCCATCCCAACGAATCTGCTCTACAGTAGGTGCAACAGAATCAGCAGCACGAACAGGAATCTGCGGAATATCATCTTCGACACTATCTTCATCAGCTCCAACACCTGTATTTGCAGTACCTGTCGTTACAGGTGTAACAGGACGTCTTTCAACACCCTGCACAATGTTCCACAATCCTTTTGCAACCAGTACATGTCGCATCATATAAGCCCATAATGGGTAGTTGGTACCATCCAACTTATCCTCAACAGCCAACATACGGAATACATCACTGCTTTCAGCCATGGCCGGTGACTAAAATACCTTGATGCAGAAAATTGACTGTATCTCAAAAAGTTGAACGGAACAACCCAGACGAGTTTTGCTAGACCTGTAGCAAACTTTGAGACGCTTAAACTGGCGAACAGAAACTGGTATATACCTTTGGCACAAAAGGACGAAATAGCCTGTACAAGCGCTGCGATAGTGCGTTCGGAGGCCGAAACGAGCTCAGATCGCGATTTCGGCACCACAAAGCGAAGCCGTTTTGATCTCGGAAACACCCTGAGTATGCTCACCAAATTTCGTGCGAATCTGAGACTGCAAACGGAGGAGTGTCGACGGCGCCCTAGAAGAAGCGACGACCTGCTCTGATACCAATTGTTGGAGATAGACGTCTGCGGAAGCACGCGATCAGCACAAGGAAGAAGAAGAAGCTTGGAGCACAAACACACAATACTGAATGTATTACTAGAGAATGTACAAAGATAAGTAGCCCATTAGGGCAATAGGCATATATACAAGCCGGGGGAAAAAAACCTCCTAAAGAGGGAAAAAAGTGCCCCGGCGGTCCTAGAGTGTTCACACACATCACTACCTAAATATATCAACAGATACCTTGTCAAGGAAAGCTTACTTTGCACCAAAGAAAGGCATAGAAGCTTTTGTTTTCAACAAGCAAGTATACTACTCAAGCTAGAACATCTCCAGTTAGAAACTATCTCCTCAAGCCATCAAGAAGGTTCAATCTTGACTCTTGACCCATCTAATTAGTGGAGTCTATACCACATGATGAATTGTTTTGTAATGTCTAGCAGAAAATTCAAGAAGGGAAAGTTCGTGAAGTAAATGAGTTCCAAAAAAATGATGGTTTACTATATTATAAGAAATTGTTGTATGTCCCTCCAAGAAAGCCCAGAATCCAAGTAATTTAGCAACATCATCATAACCTTGAAGCAAGACATTTTGGAGTGAATAAAACAATAGAACCTATATCAAGAGATTTTTAGTGGCCTCAAATATGGAAGGAAGTCAAAGAATATGTACGAACCTATGACACTTGCAATAGATCTAAGGTACCTCATCATAAACCTCATGGCCTCTTGCAACCTTTACATATTCCAAAAAGGCCATGGTCATCATTATCTATGGATTTCATCATAGATCTACCAAGGTCCGATAAGTATGATGCCATTCTTGTTATAGTGGATAGATTCACAAAGATGGCACACTTCATTCCAACAACCAAGGAAATCACACGTGCAACCACTGCTAGACTTTTTTCTTATATACATCTTTCGGCATCATGGATTGCCTGACAATATTGTCGGTGATCGAGGTCCCTAGTTCATATCCAACTTTTGGAACAGTCTTTGCAAGCTCCTTGATGTTCAAGTCAAACCGTCTATAACCAATCATCCACAAACTAATGGACAAACAGAACGAATGAATCAAGTCCTAAAAGAGTATCTTTGTTGCACAATCAACTATCATCAAAATGATTGGTTTGAGCTTTTACCCTTTGCAGAGTTTGCCTATAACAACAATGTTCATACATCTACCAGGCAGACTCCCTTCTTTGCAAATATGGACAACACCCAAGGATGGATGTACAACTCTCAAATCATGTTAAGAACCCAGCTTCCAAAGATAAGGCCCAAGTACCTCATGGATATTCACCAAGAACTCAAGCAACACATCCATAGAGCTCAAGAACAATAAAAATATTATGGAGATCAACATCGTGCTCAAAATCTATCCTATCACATTGGGGATAAAGTGTGGTTACTCAAAAACAAAGTTCGTTTGGAAGTTGTTTTGGAACACATTCCAAACCTCCCCTATAAGGTACGCAACCGTCTCTTCAGAACACATGTTCCAAATAGCGTTTGAAATGTTTGGATGTGCTTTTTTTTTGGAATTCCTAGTTTGCCCTTTATATGAGTTCGCAATTGGAATTCGAAAGCTTTATCGACTCTCGAAGCAGCTTCCTCGCGAGCAAGTGGAGCTCAAGGCTCATCCAACCATTAGCTCAAGGCTCATCCAAGCATTAAGAACTTGAGCCTCATCCAACTATTGACGCTCATCCTGAGCTTCTGCTTGGAGGTATATAGTGGTACATATATAGTTTTCCAACTATTGACGCTCGTCCCGAGCTTCTTCTTGGAGGTATATAGTTGTACATATATAGTTTACACAATGCACATCAGTTGTACTTACTGCATTACACAGTTGTACTTACTACTATGTAATGCATGCAGCTACGAGCATATATATGATACATGTGGAAATGTTTAATGCATATATAGTGTACAATACAATGTGTGCATATATATTATATAATAATAAATATGGGTCATGGCACATGGCACATGTGCATAAGAGTAAAACATTGCATAGTACATAAATGGAAGTAAGCCTGCATCATTAGAGACCATGCTGCGTAGTTGTCAATTGATGAGAAGAATTCATCACCCATAATATCAAGTTGTCAATTGATGAGGAGAATCCATCACCCACAATGTCAAAATTATGACTATCTATAGCTTTGTACATATATGAAATAGCTGCAGAGTATCAATTGATACCAAAGTTAAGAACAAAACATGTACTATGTAATAATGTTAAATGTATGTATGTATGTATGTATGTATGTATGTATGTATGTCTGGCACATGCATGTATGTAGTATGTATGTATGTATGTATGTATGTATGTATGTATCATCAATGCACGTATGTTATAATGTATGTATGTATCATCAATGCATGTATGTATGTATGTATGTATGTATGTATGTATGTATGTATGTATGTATGTATGTATGTATGTATGTACGTACGTACGTACATACGTACGTACGTATGTATGTACGTATGTATGTACGTACGTATGTATGTACGTACGTATGTATGTACGTACGTATGTATGTACGTAGGTATGTACGTAGGTATGTAGGTATGTAGGTATGTAGGTATGTAGGTATGTACGCATGTACGTATGTAGGTATGTACGTATGTAGGTATGTATGTATGTATGTATGTATGTATGTATGTATGTATGTATGTATGTATGTATGTATGTATGTATGTACGTATGTATGTATGTATGTATGTATGTATGTATGTATGTATGTATGTATGTATGTATGTATGTATGTATGTATGTATGTATGTATGTATGTATGTATGTATGTATGTACGTATGTATGTATGTATCATCAATGCATGTATGTAATAATATTAAATGTAATGCATGTATGTATCATCAATGCATGTATGTATGTATGTATGTATGTATGTATGTATGTATGTATGTATGTATGTATGTATGTATGTATGTATGTATGTATGTACATACGTACGTACGTACGTACGTATGTATGTATGTATGTATGTATGTATGTATGCATATGTGTAATAATGTGTACAATGTAATCATGTATGTATCATCAATGCATGTATGTAATAATGTTAAATGTTTGTATGTATCATCAATGCATGTATGTAATAATGTATGTATGTATGCATGCATGAATATACTATGTATGTATGTAGTATGTATGTATCATCATTTATGCATACATTATGTCATATGATATTACATTAATATACCGTACGTTATTGAGTTGTAACTTGATGGCTTTTCAATGTTTGCATTTGTCAAGACTCAGCTTATTTCATCATGCCTAGGCCTACACATCCTTAATGTAAATATTGCATTGAGACTTTCTCTAGCACTATTACACGTCATTGCACATGTCTCAAGCATTTGGAGCTATGGGATTGGTGAATGTAAAATTGTTCCATGAGAGGTTTATGAGCATGTGATCAAGGAGAATGCTTTGATGTTTAGAGGGACGGTGCACCGCGGGCATGAAGAAGAAGCTGAGAGGGATGATTCTCTACTTTGTCCCTCTACTCATGAGATTTCCACTACATCTACATCAGATATAAGTACTCTATTGATGCTTACTTATTGAATATTCTTTATTCTTCCAAGTGGACATTGGACAATAATGTTCCAGTTCTTAAGAGAGTTTAATGAGCTTTCTTATTTTTCGATGACACAGAAACTCCCACAGATAGCTATGCTATGCCTCATAAAAGGCATGCTCCTCATGTATCTGATTCCCAAGGCACATCTAAGTTCCATTTGCAGTTCTAGTCTTGTCTACTCTAGTATCCTCCACACCCTATCTTGTCCTCTTGTAATCTCATAGTAGGAGATCCTCTCCAGTTCTTTCTTGTAATAGTCCATCTCCCTCAAGGGAGTTCTTGTAATCAAGATATATTGTTTCATACCTACAATCCCGAGGTGTGGGACCTCGTATCAATTGCATACCTATGAGTCCCGAATTGTGGGGCATCTCGTATCAATTTCATGTTCTTGTATTATTTCCCTACATGGATGATACTGTAATCAGAAGCATAATTCCAAAATCTTGTCTAGTCTTGTGGGAGAGCACAATCTAGTGCTCCCTTGACAACCTTTTGAAGCTTTGTTGTTCAAAATTCCATAGCAATTGGAGTTTTTGTTTAAGAGAAATTGCAAATTTTCTTTGAACATTGTGCGAGCATTTGTGTGTCACAAGAATTTGCAAGTTTTTTGAAACTTAGATGTTTCTCCCAATCACATGGACCAAATGTAATAATATCTGGCATTGTGTTAAAACATATGATTGAGAAACATATATTTTGACAAAATGTGGGGGCTATAATGCCTTGTTTAGTTCTCTAGTCTCTTCGGTGAGGACTCATTTAGTTCTCTAGTCCAGAGAAACATATGTAATAGTATTTGGCATTGTGTTAAAACATATGATTGAGAAACATATATTTTGACAAAGTGTGGGGGCTATAATGCCTTGTTTAGTTCTCTAGTCCAGAGAATTGTGCAAAGGTCTTGTAATTAGGCCATTTCTCTTTTGAAGATTATCCAATTCTTTTGGACATGGTTGTGAACTATTCACGCTTAAAGCACACAAAATTTAAGATTGTTTGGACATTATCTGGCAAGTCTACTCAAGATTTCAATTCTCTAGCTCAATCTCTAAACACCCAAATTTATGCAAGTGTTGCAGACACCATTTTGGAAATTTCTCTCATATAGATTACGAGATTGCAAAAACCCTTTGTGAAAATGTAGTTGAGACATATAGCTTTCAAATGAACCAAATCTTGTTGGATTTAGAGTTCATATGCTAGGTCTACTGATGAGTTGTTGGTGGGCATGTATTTCAGGACCCTTTACACATATGTACACACTCTCCGAGTTGTGGCTATGAGTTCATGGGCATGACTCTAGATGATTTAATTCCAATTGGAGGTTGTGGTTAGCTTCCAGGGCTACCTTGATACCAAAAATTATGATTTTTGGAGTTTTCTAAGTTAAGTCTAATCCTCTAGTCTTCTTGAAATTATTATAGTTAAAAACATAGAAGCAATATGAGGAATATATGGTGCTATAGATTGTTGATTTCTAGGTTTTTGTGTAGATGGATTTAGCACGTTATTATACTTATAACTTGTATAGATTCATTTGGCATCGTTTCACAAATATATAATCTTAGATAGGTTTGTTTATGGCACTTATCGCCCAATATAATTTAGGATCTTGATTAATTTGTATAATCATGACATAATTTTGTATAGGACTTGGGAATCAGGATTGAGTGACTTTTTTTTCATCCCATTGAGTTTGGGATGGAGAGAGGATTTAGGAAACATGATTTGAAGTTATTACTTTATTCCATCACATAGAATAGGAAGTTAAGAATTTCATTTAGTAGGTAATCCATATTCCCACCAGACAACTTATCGGTTAAATTTTATTTCTTAACTTAATCCTCAAAAGATTGGTCCTCCCATTGCCAAGACCAAACATAAGATGCCATCAATAGGGACTTCGACGTAAAACCATCAAGCATGCAGATTCCAATGACTGACATTGGAGCATATCCAATAGAAATCTTAAATGGCAAGTGAAAGATTTAAATCCCACCTAAATACCACGAACATGTAATCACCACAACGATAGATGCGGTGGAATAGTGGATAAGCAAGTGAAAGCATTGCTTCTGCTTGTCTAATATTGTAGATGAGAAACAAAAGATTGAGCATGCCACATATAGTTTAATGGACGTCACTCACCAGTGGTGGAGAAAGATCGAGCACGATAAGATAGAACCGGCCACTTAGGCTGAATTTAACGTTTTATAATAACTTCGTTCCACCATATGTACGCACTCAGGCTTTAAATGCTTGGTTTTTCCTATGGAAGCGACAACCCACTATGCGAGAGTATGCACATAAATATAGGGAGATTTTGTTAAAGATTCATGATCAAGTGCCAAACTTTCTCAGGGTCCATAAGTTTGTACTTGGTCTTCAAGAGACATGTCCACTTGTGCGCAAGGAGACAATGAAGACTCACAAGTTGGGATGACTACTCTCATTCCATAGTAAGTAAATTGTCAAGGAAAAGTGAGAATAAGTCATTCTCTAACTTCCAATTTGAGCAAGGTTTTCTTAAAAGAAAATGAAAGATGTGTGTGCCTAGTTTCCCAAGAAGGGAAGTTTCGAAAGGAAGTCATTTTTTTGAATCATGATGTATCTTGCAAAGGACATCCTCACGTTGAGAAAATTTTGCAATTAATTAGACGCACATTTTGATGGCCAAAGATGGTAAGAGATAATAAGAATATTGTAAGTCAATGCTTTAAGTGTCAAGTAAACAAAGCAGAAAGGATGCATCCTCCAAGTTTTCTACAGCCACTGGAAATACCACAATATTATTCAGACAGTATTTACATGGAGTTCATAATGGATTTACCTAGGACACCACGTCAAAACAATGTTATTTTTGTAGTGGTAGATCGATTAAGTAAAATGGCACACGTTATTCCTATTAAGGAATCAATGGAAGCTCCGCAAGTTTTAGAACTGTTCATTCAGAATATCTTGAGATTACATGATTTACCTAAGTCCATAGTGTCGGACAAGGATCCCAAGACCCAAATTCACATGAGATTTTTAGTAACACATGTTTAACAAAATACAAGTTCGACTCAAGATAAGTAGTGGAGAGCATCCAGAGACAAAGGGTCAAACCGAAAGAAAGAGTAAATCAAACACTCAAAGATATGCTTTGCACATATGTTTCAAAAAAGCAAACAGATTGGGATAGTTTCCTTCCATTAGTGGAGTTTGCTTATAGTAAACTACTAAGCTTGCACCTTTGATTTATGGTTTAGGTTTATCGAGGAAATCTTCGAGTGCTAAGTGCTTTAGAGTTTCTTATAGGCATGCAAGCTAACTTAAAGATAGCTCAATCCAATCTTCCGCAAGCTTTTGAGAGAGTTGAAGTTTTTATAGATAGACATCACACACCACGAACATTCCAAGAAGGCAATCATGTGTTCTTACATGTTCCATACATTCTTCATTGATAGCCGGTCAGAAACCCAAGTTATCACCTGGATTTTATGGACCTTGGACAATAATCAAGAAGATTAGTGATGTCGCATACAAGTTACAATTGCTGGATGACTATAAAGTTCACCCAAATTTCCATGTTAGCAAGTTGACACCATACATTTCTGGCATAAGGGCAAGGACTATTTAAGGTTGGGAGGAGAGTGGCAAGAAGCTAATTGGGTGATCTACCATTGGTCTACTTGCATTGGTCAAGGACCCTAGAGCACTAGAGCTTGAGGGAGCCAAAGCTCTAGCACGAGCCTTTAAGGTTCTTCTCTCTCCTCAGAGTGGTCATATGAGGGGTGCTTGGACCTTAGAGAACACTCTAGATGTGCATAAGGGCAAGGGCTATTTAAGATTAGGAGGAGAGTGGAAAATAGCTAATAGGGATCTCACAGCCTATTGTTATGTGAGACGCAATGAGAGAGCATCATATCAAGGTGCTCTTTAACATAAGCTCTACCCGACATGTTACACAGGTATATTTAGATACTCTAGAGTGAAATTACACTTCCACTAATGAGTTGGTTGATGGGAAAGGAACACAAACATGGAACCCATGAGTAATTGAGATTGCACTTCAGATCTAGTCCTATGAAGACAAACGTGATTCTAAAGCAAGACAATTGGCCTGCCTTGAACTAGTGTTAAGAAAGTAATGGTGCACAATAAAAGTTCAATCATTGATTTCAATTCTCAAATTTATTAGTTTAACCATGAAGGGAACTTGATGCCGATTTCTATCATGAAAGAGGCCACGACGAGCTACGCGATGGTGTGCTCACTTGCACCAAATACTGAGGAAGTGAGCTACTAAGTAAGGAGAGAGAAATTAGAGAGAGAAACCTACACAAAAATTTGGAGGAGAAGATGGAGAAGCTAAAGTTCTAGAAGTCTCATTCAAGTTGTGGCTTTGGGAACCAGTTTTATTGATAAATGATTTTCAGGTCATTTGGGAATGCTCGCACATGGCTTGTGACCAAAAGTCATAATGCTTATAACATCACCATTCGGGGTCCAAAAAGTATATTGAAAATATGTTTGGAAAGCTCTCGAAGAGAGTTGCCACTTGGAATCATCAACATATATTGGTCCCTTTAAAGCTCCCCATAGAGCTCCTCACTCTTTGCATTCAATCTTGAGAGCGAAAGGAGTCGTGGCATCTAAGTAACCTCTAGTTCCATATCTAGTTCTCGTTTAGTCTAAGGTGTTGATCTTGTCTTGTGTTGCTTCAAATATTAATATCCTAACATCTTGTGGTCTTGTCTCTATATTCTCTTACCTTCATCAACAAATTGTGGAATCCCCTATATCTTTTTAAGTCTAGTTATCTAGACTTGCATTCCTAAGTGGTGGAATCTCTTGTACCTATACAGCAATCATTGTGTCATGTAACATGAGTGGGTTTATTTTGTAATCTCATACAAAGCAATCTAGAGTGAGCTTGTATTTCAGTTAAGAGTAGTTATAACCGCTAACACATATGCTATTTCCCCTCAAATAAGATAAGAGATGATATGAACTCAAGAAGACCATGTCATAGAATGTCATGGTGTATAGGGGAATCATTTCAAGGGGAATCTTTCTTGGATCCATGATTGCCATCCACATTTCTTATGACAAAAATCCCATGGAAGAACATAACAGATACACACCTATCAACTCATCATAACTCGGACGAAGAATCCACAAGTGAAAACTACATCTCTTTTGATGCGCCAATCATCTATAGCATAAGGAATCAAGGCAAACCCCAAATTCACCCTCAAATGAAAGTGCAACTATAAGCTCATAGTAGTCAACCACAAGACTATACAGCATATCAGCTCCATTATGCCCAGTATCAACTCAATACTATGACATCCCCACTGAAGTCATTGGTGCCCAATAGTGGGTATAGAACTCAAGAGTGAATACATGCTCACACACGGACCCCACAACGCGCACACACCACGAGCATGAATTCACAAGAAGCTCTGCGAATTGAGTTTTTGTCACTTCCGGAAGTGATGGGCAAACGCAGCCATAGTGAAGCCTATCACAAAATGCAAACAAAAGATAGGAAAAAATACAGAAAATGCATAGCTGATAGGGTATACACACCTATTGACGGGTCATAACTCGGACAAGGAATCCACAAGTGAAAACTGCATGTCCGCTAATACAACAATCATACATACCAGAATGAATCCTTGAAAACCCCAAATTCACCCTCAAATGAAAGTGAAACTATAAGCTTATGGCAGTCAACCACAAGACTATATAGCATATCAGCTCCATTATGCACAGTATCGACTCAATACTATGACATCCCCACTAACGTCATCAATGTCCAATAGTGGGTATAGAACTCAGAGTGAATACATGCTCACACATGCACCCCACAACGCACACACACCACGAGCATGAACTCCCAGGAAGCTCTGTGAACTGAGTTTCTATCACTTCCGGAAGTGATGAAGCCTAGCACAAAATGCAAACAAAAGATAGGAAAAATTAGAGAAAATGCATGACTCATCAATGATTGAGACCTTTACTGAAGGGTTGAGGTACATAGGGAAGTAAAATTCGGGCATGACTACAAATGGGTACAAAATAAGGAAAATAGACTCACAAGTTAGGTTTACCAAGCAAAACCATCCTTCAAATCATCACACTAAAAACCCATAAAGATTCCAAGCTTACAAGGGTTTATTTAGGTTGGGATTCAAAAGTTGCACCATTTTAATACCCCCAAAGAAGGCATATGTTATTTTTGTCCTCACAAGCCACGAGACGCACTTCTTCATTTCCTTACTCCCTAAAAAATATAAAAATTAAAATTTAAAAAAAAAATAAAAAAATAAAAAAAATAAAAAAAACAAGAAGAGACGATGGATAAATAAAGGAAATGTACATAGTCTTAACAATATCTAGCATAAAGGAGAAACTCGCTCATGATTTCTTTTATTTATTTCTTAAGTTCACATTCCATTGTCAACTAATAAGATACATTTTTACATTTTGCAAGAATCCCAAAGCTAGTGCTACTATAGTCCAGGTTTTAAGTATACTAGCCTAAACCTCAAGGTGAACAGCACAGTCTAGTCTTGATGTTGTTTCCCGAGAAGTAATTCATTATAATATGATAAAGTTTTTCATTGACTCATGTTACTTGAGGCAGTTGAGATCCAAATCGTCCCTATCATTTCTGGAACAAACGGTCACAAAACAAGTTTTACCCCCCATAATTCACTGTCCTTGCTTACTGTCCTAAATAAAAACTAAGCTGTCAAGTATAATTTAAATCCAACTTGCTCTATATCACATATCGAGCGAGAAATTAAAAGCACATGGTGAAAATCCCAATTTTTCCGGTGAAAAGAAATATATCTGATATAAAAAGATAGGATGTAAATGAAATACCTTAGATGTCATTTGCAGCACAGCCTCAACATTACGTTGTACATGCTTCAGTGCGAATTCGAGAAAATAAATAGTAAGATTTGTATAGAACACATAATTATGGGAGACAAAGTTGTGCCAATTTTCAGTAAATTTCTCTCCTGATGCAGTAACTTCAGAATTCGTAGTCATTGTCTCATTCAAAGCCCAGGGCTGTAAGAAATCCAGCCATACATCCACAACTCTGGAGGCCTTCTCTACAGGTGTCACAGATGTCCATGTTTTAAAAGCCCGCCGGATAAAAACATACAACGGTTTCTGCATTATGTGGGACCACGTGAAGCTTGTGCCACCACCAGAGAATGCTGGATTTAAAGTGTTGATGTGATTGACCAGCATTCTCAAGGCATTCGTCAACTGGAGGTTAGGAGGCACAAAATCCTCTGCATTGCTGAAATCAGTGTTTGGCAGCCAGAATTCTGTAAGTGTCTGAAGAAGGAATTCAGTGCGATATGGCAAACATGCTCCCGCACCTAAAGATGCTTTATCGTACTCCGACCTAGCAAACGAGGGGTAATCTCTGATTGATGATGAAACAGGAACATAATGTGTAAGATAAAGTTGCAAAAGCTGTAAGTACGGATCGAGGGGAGGGACATTGGTGTTCTTTTGATGAGATGCATGATGAATGATAGACCAATTCGTTAAAGAATGTCTGTGATTGTGGAGCCCGGAAACCCAATTTGGAAAAGATTTCTTCTGAACCTTAGAATCGGAAGCTTCTTTGCACTGTTGTTCCTTACTACTGTCACCTCCACCTCTATCATGCTTGCAGACTGCGTAGAAGGCAAACCAAAAGAAAAAATATTCGAAGGTATCAAGCTGTACCTGTGAAGGTCCACCAGGAATCGGCTTTATGCGGTCCATGAACAGCTTGGATATACGTGAGAACTGAATTCTGCTGGGGGAGTGCAAAGAAGAGGGTGCACATTTGATGAGAGCATATTGAACCCAGTCTGGGAGCCTTTCTGTCGGGAAAAGGAAACGCAAAGAAGAGCTCTGCTTATCCAGTCTAAGCAGAGAAGTGAGGAGAAGACCTTCTGGGGAAAGCAAAGATACGAGGGATTTAGCAGCAGCAGCATCGTGTGACGAGGAGATAACAGAGAGCCACCCTTGTGAAAAGGAGGAAGACGCAGGCTCAACTTGAGACACAGGCTTTGACGTAGATGATGTTAAGGGGGAAGAACCGACGTTTTCTTGCTGCTGAAAGCCGAATATCTTCTGCAACAGAGGTGGCAAAAAAGTGGCAAAGAAATTACGCGCCTGTGCGGGTGAATGCAAGCTTTGCAGAAGACTTTCTGCAATCCTGCAGACATCGATGATGTGCTCTGCTGACGAGGTAGAAACCAGGAGGAGGGAACGTAGCTTCGCCTCGTCACCCGCATCGATAGCCATTCACGACTTCAGACGAGGAGACCATTGACAAATAAAACAGATTTCACGGCTGGAAGGATCAATTAGACCATACATGTTCGAACGAAATGGTTACCGAGCTGCATCATGAACTATCGGAGACCAAGTAGTTTAATCGTCTCCACCAATAGTTTAATCGTCTCCACCAATGTGAGTTAAAAGTACGTATAAGGTGAGTTATGCTGACTGACCTCATTCATAAATTTTTCAGTTCACACACAGAGCGACTGTATGTTCATTGGTTGAAGAATGTGAATGACCAAGACTGTATGTTCATTGGTTGAAGAATGTGAATGACCAATCAAAGCAAATTATTAACCCCGTACACTTTTTTTTTTTTTTTAAATGGAGGTTCGGCCGAGGCCTACTCCCCCGGGTTTTAACTTTGAAATTACAACTGTACAAGGAAGGGCATAGTACCCATGGGACCCCCCTTATCCCACAAGAACAGGGGTTAGACAGACCGAGAAGGACTTACAACGGGGTAAACGTCCCGAAGGCACAGCAGAGTGACACGCCCGAAGGCAGCATACATGTCCCGCAGCACTGGGGGGTTGAACCCACGCCCCCGCCTCAAGAGGCGAGGGATTCAACCACTAGACCAGGCGTCTTGGGACTCCCCGTACACTTTTGTTCCGAGGGGTGTAGTCAGTCTTAAAAGCTTGTAGGCAGTCTTAAAAGGTGGTGAGGTGGTAGACCCGGAACATCCAAGCTTTTCCACCATCGAATGAATTTTTTCTATGTGGTGGCACAAAGTATGCCGCCACTCTTACGGGGGGGCACATGCATAGTCCGACCACCCAAAGTGCGGTGAACTATGCACTTTTTGCCACGTTGGCATTGAGTGTGTACGTTCACAATCTGATGTGTAAGGTTCATGGTTGTGTAAGGCGCCAGTCCGTTCGGGTCATTTAAGGCGCCAGTCCGTTCGGGTCACCCAATGGCAAAAAAAATTTGCTGATTGATTTGCGCTTCGTGTTCAGAGTACCTTGTGCTTCATCGTTCATCTCATATGAGGTTTGATCATAGCTTGATTATTACTCGCTGCGGTGACTATAATTTATGCTCGCGCACTGTATACACAGAATACGTACCTTGTGCTTCATCATAGCTTGATTATTACTCGCTGTAGTGACTATACTTTATGCTCACGCACTCTATACACAGAATACGTATGAGTTACTAAGAATAAACACAATACGTATGCTCACTATGCACTCTATACTCACTATGCACTCTATAGTGCATTCTATTAATAAACATAGTATGGATTTCAAAAATAAATATAATAACTATAGTTATAATGGTAAATATCAAGCATGAACAATTATTTTCATCAATAAAAAAAGGAATGTGGATGTTGTGATGAGGCTTCCCTGAACAATAAATTTCATCAATAAAAAATAGGCATCTAGATGTTGTGATGAGTTTCTTTGCTCCTAACATTGAATCCAACATTGATAAAATCTTGAATAATTACTTAAATTTGCACAATCTTAAATGAGCAATTCATTGTAAAGTGTTTAGTAAGAAATGTCAAGTGAAGATAGTTCATGTGCCCCTAATACCGGTCATCGAAAGTTAGGTGACCCTCCCACATGTGCCCATAATTCCGATGACCGGAGGTGACCATATCTAACTCACATGTGTCCCTAATACTCCGTTCGATCACCCAAAAAGTGTAATCCGGTCACCCAAAAAAATATGCATGTGCCCTCCCTATCTATGTGAACTCACTATGAATGTCCAGCAACACATTGTTGAGGTGGTTGTGTCTTTCGCCTCTTTTTAGGATCACAATGGGGTGCATTCGTTGGACCGTGCTTTACTTTGAGAGATGAAAATAGCATGAGATGAAAATGATGTTTTTTGAAGATGTATTTCATTGATTTTAGAGTATTTTTTATAGATTCTATCCGTGGTGGCAAAGTTCGTGCATATTGGCTAGGTTTATGTATGCTCTCGACAATGTTTTAATATTTGAATAAGTCCCCTTATTTAGTTTTAGGGCCTTTTTTTTGTTTCTATTCTTAACAAACTTTTGGGCTCTATTTATCCCTAATAGATTTTAAGTGTTTTATCTTTGCTTATGTGGTATTATGGAGATTTTGTGATATTGTGTCCTTACAGTCGCACTCTTAATTAACAAAGCTTTAAAAAGATGTAGACTGTAAGATCAAGCTCTTATTTTGTCAAAAAAAAAAAGTAAAATACATTGTAAGATCAAGCTCTTATTTTGTTAAAAAAATGTAAAATACATTGAGAGCTTTAGTGAAGGTTGAAAGTTGTATATTCATAGAGTTCAATATCTCAAATGGATTTAACATCTCTTTATTGTGTGTATTGTTTTCTCAAATTTTAAGCTAATGAAAGAACATGTTAAAAATCAAACTTCAAAAAAAAAAGTCCATTAAATTTTTCAAAACACTACCCTTTGAAGATGATTATCCATGCTTAAAGTATCAAGTTTCATATTATTGAAAGATCGTGCCTCCATCCCAAGTTTGTGACAATATAATTATTGATATGAAAATATTTGGAAGGTGTTCAACCTTGGGCTAAAACTATAGTAAAACTTAAAACGGTCAACATATCTTTTTGTCTTTTTTACCACTACAAAAGAATCAGGGTTTTTCGTGGACATAAATGAATTAAAAAGGAAAAGTGTAGATAGATTAATGTTCACAACAAAAGATGTTTCTAATATATACAATTTGTGATGGCTATAGTGATGCGCATAGCGACAGCTATAACTATAACAAGAGACATGTATTTTGCTTGTTTTATTGTTTAAACGCTCTTAATTTTTTGTTAATGTGGTGACCACTATAGCGACAAAAAATTAATAATTTCTAATCGATATACCGATTGATTGTGCCGAATTCTATATCGATGCATATGGTTACATAAAAGAAGACCTACATATTGTGCATGGCATTTCTCAAGAAAAATTTTGAGAGCATGTGCACATAAGCAAAAACTCCAAGCAAGTGTTTTTATTCATTCATACCTTTTTGATGTGCTTCTTTCATTGTTCTTATTGTTTCTCAGTATCTCACTCACTCTCACAAGCTCTATTACTATAATTTACTATTTTTGTTTTATTATTTTTTCAGGGAAGTTTGGTATGAGGCGTAATCTCCGAGATACGGTTGAATTAATTGAAAATACAAGTGAAAGTGGCCTTAATATCCATGAGACCCCCCATATCCCACAAAGCGAGGGTTAGGCACTCAATACTGTGGAGAATGAGTTCTCCTATGAGCAACGAACACAGGTAGTGAACCCTTGTATGTCCATCACTTGGACAAATAGATGCACCTTAGATAGCTTGCTGCTCTCAATACAAAACTCAAATGGACATGTGCCTTTAGTCAATCAAAATAGACAAAGAGATCTTTCTAAGAAGCTATAAATTACTTAAATTGGACAAGTTTTGATTAGGAAATGCAACTGACAAAGATGAACTACCTGTCCACACAAGTATGTTAAAGAATTGAAGTTCACTCTCAGACTGATAGCTCCCTGAATATATATCCTTTGAGAAAGATACCCAAAATAGACCATCTACGCACATAAATACACTAAAAAACTGGACTTCACTCTCTGATAGATATCTCATAGAATATAAACCCTTTGAATGCAATATTTGGGACACAGAAAGTAAATGCAAAGAGCTTTCCAATAAGCTAAAAATCAAGCAATTTGGATACTTTTGGTTGGGAAACTTAACCGACCAAAATAGACTACCTGTCTACACAGGTATGCTGACAAACTGGACTTCACTCTTTGATTGATATCTCACAGAATATATGAGCTTTGAAGCAGATTTGATATGGAGAAAGTAAACAAGATAAGCTTTCCAATGAGTGTCTAAACGCAAGAAATGGTTACATATACACTGAGATATGAGCTTCACAACAGAGCTATGTACAAAATGGCATGCGGCTGGAAGGAGTCTATGGGAAGACAAAATGACAAAATGACCAGATCCGACTATTGAGAGCTCTTGTCTCTTTCTCTCCTTGTTTAAAATGTGCTCCCACTCCACTTTTATAACCAATGAGCATGTGAAGAAGTTTGTGCCTCCTTCTTAACTCAGCACTTTGCCCACTACATGCCACTGACTAGAAGGCAGATATTGTATCTTTTACTCATCATGAATTTGACTATAATATTTTTTCCTTTTTTTATCTTTTTTTTTCTTTCTCTTCTTTTCCTTTATCTTTATATTTGGTAAATTTATCCAAGCATAGCTCATATGAATGATCTTGTACATTTATCTTCAACAAACAGGACCAAGATTACATAACCCAAAGCCTCATTAGGGTAGAGCTTGGGAAAGTATAGCCCTAAAGCCAAATTAGAAGTCTAGTTTCATGAGCCCGAAGTATGAAGTCTTGATTTCACTCGCTTAAAGGTTGCAACAATCAGTGCTTGAATGTCATCCCTCCACTTAGGTAAGGGAGGTGTTAGCCGCATGAAGGGGTTGAACCCTCGCCTCCCACCCTAGGGGCGATGGAAACAACCTTCCAAATGCTCATAGGTACTAATTTTGTTTTATTGCTAGGTTCTTTTAGTGTGTTTTCAAATAGATAATTTACATACATACATTACATACATGCATAAATACATTAAATACATACATACATACATATATACATACATATATACATAAATACATACATACATACATACATACATACATACATACATACATATATTACATACATACATAAATACATAAATACATAAATACATAAATAGACGCATGGATGCAATATTTTTTTTTGGTTTTGCATATGGAATGTTTATTTTACATGGAGAGTGTCTTTTGTAGGTTATGCATGCAAACCTTTTTTGCTTATGGCCTTCAAGCCTTCTTTGCTTATGGCCCACAAGCCTTCTTTGCTTATTTTCTAAGTTCTATACTCTAGTGGAAATGCTACCAATTTTTTATTGTCATATGGTGTTAATATAGCATCACATACATGCATGCATGCATACTTACATACATACATACATACATACATACATACATACATACATACATACATACATACATACATACATACATATATACATACATACATACATATATACATACATACATTGCATGCATACATACATACATACATACATACATACATACATACATAAATACATACCCACATACACACATACTTTACATACGTGCATACATAGATAAATACTTTACATACATGCATGCATGCATTACATACATACATACATACACAAACACATACATACATACATACATAAATACATATAGTACAGAAAGGATTTGGGTCTTGAGTTGGTTGAGATAATGTGATGCACCACATCTCAAATTTTCAAGTCTAAAATGAGGAAAAATGTTTTTGATAGGATTGAGAAAAACAAACAAATAGGAGTTAGGGTTTAGGAATTTATACAAGTATACTCAAAGACATAATAAATTAGGGTTTTTGGGTTTTAACAAACATATATGTCTAAACATAAAAAATTAGGATTTAGGGGTGTATACATACCTAAACACATAAAAATTTAGGATTTATGAGTTTAATACGTACCTAAACACGTAAAGAGCTCCGGTTTAGGGATTTATACAAGCATGCAATACTGAAACAAATAAATAATTAGGCTTTTGGGATTTAAACAAACATATATACCTAAACACATAAAAAATTAGGGTTTTGGGATTTACACAAGCATGCATATCTAAACTCTTAAAAAATAAAGAAGCAAGGTCGTATATATTTTTGCAAAAAAGGATTTTCTTCAATGGAAGGAAAATACAAAAATGAAAAATGGAAGCATTTACTTCAGCAAGTAGTGGAGATCAAAAGAGAATCAATCAAAAGAGAATCAAATCCAAAAAGTTGAACTGGAAGAGAAGTGGCTACTCAAAGTAGTGGAAGAGTTATGGAGAAGAGCTCTCAAACTCATCAGATTTTTTGGTCACTTGGCTATAAAAGAGGCAAGGGAGGACACTCAAGAATAAAGGAAGAAGGCGTGGAAGTTCCCTTTTAGGTAGTTCATTTGGTTTGAGTCATTTCGTTCTCTTCACTCTCATAGACTATGTCCATCTGCATACCAATTTCAAGGTAGCCTAATTGTGAGAGCCATACCTCTCAATCTATGTATCCATTTTTAGAGTTTAAACATTTTTTGGAAAGCTTATATTGAGTGCTTCCTCTGTCTGAAACAATTTTATCAAATTCGTTATGCTTTGTGAGTTATTCAGTTTTTAGTGAAGTCCAGTTTTCAACCTAACTGAGTGAACAAGCAGCCTATTTTGAGGCAAAGAGTTGCCAAACCAAAACTACTCCAAATTGAGTTGTTTGATAGCTCATTTGAAAGCTATAAGTGTCTAGTTTAAGTGGCCAAAGTGTCAAGTTCATTGGATTTTTCAGTTGATACCAGTTTTCATTTGAAGGTTCAGCTATTGGTAAAAGTCTTGATCCTGAGAAGGTCTTCTACACTTTCCGCTACAAATAGGAGAGGAATTCTCCAACATAAACACCTAAAAAAATAGGGTCTAAGGATTTATACAATTGTACATACTTAAACACACAAAAAAAAAATGGTTTTGGGATTTAAATAAAGATATGTACCTAAACACATAAAGAGTTAGGATTTAGGATTTAAGAGTTTGAATATTTCAAGTATGTATTATTTTGTGCTAAGAATGTTTTGTGATTAAACTCGTTTGTGTTTGAATTTTTAGGTCTTTATGGCATCTAATAGTAGTGATCCTTGGGCTCATTTGCAAGAAAAAATAGCATGTCCTTGCAATATTTCTAAGGATCAAATTGCAAAGAAAAAAAAAAAGTAGAGAGCATGTGTGAAAATATGGAGAGATTGATCGTAATATCTTATTGGATGAAAGATACGAATCACATGGAAAAGGCTTTAGTGCATTCAAGTGACATAGAGCCAATTCATGACCCAAAGAGAGTGAGAATAATAAGGCAAGATTATATTAAACTTGACAATAAAATAGTGAATGAAGGAATGGCAGAATAGAAGAACAGCTAGAGAGCATGTGTGGAAATATGGAGAGCTTGATCGTAAAATCTTATTGGCTGAAAGATATGAATCACATGGAAAAGGCTTTAGTGCATTCAAGTGGCATAGAGCCAATTCATGACTAAAGAGAGTTAGAATAATCAACCAATATTATATTAAACTCAAAAATAAAATAGCGAATGAAGGAATGGAAGACATGATTGATACATTTTTTTATGATAGTACTAATGTAGATGAACATATTTCCGAGCATGATCATTATAAACATACTATTGATACTACAACATCAAAAGATTATTATGAGTCTTGGCCCATCGTCCATTAGATAAGGTGCAAATACCTTTGTTCTTCAAACATGTCTTTCATTTATAAATTTCGAGGTGGTGCATGGGTGATCTAATACAAGTGTTACTATGATCTTTAGATTATTAAGAGAGAAATTATTACCCAAAGAAAATGAAATGCATGTATCTAGAGTAGGTGCCAAAAAATTACTCACATCAGTAGGTATGGACTACAACAAGATCCATGAATGTCCAAACAATTAATTGTATTTTGTATCGAAGGGAATTGGAAAATCATCTAGAATTTCTTCAATTCCTATTGTCAATTGCTACCATTCTTGTCCTAAGATAAGAGGTTCGAGGAGGTCCTCATCATTACTTAATAGTAGCTGTGTGGTCACACATGAGTCCTAAAGATGAATTGGGAATTATAGCCTGTCTAAGCAAGGGATTTTTATGCTACCTAAGCCTACAAGGTAGACTTCCAAAGAATTCATCGAAATAACCAATCCTTGACAACATGAGTGTGTGATGGCACTAGTAGCAGCACTAGAATCTATGAGTGCTTTGATTGTCTTGATCTTGGTGCTTGACCCTAGATCAACTAATATAAATGGTCATTTGTCTTCAATACTAAGTGGTTAATTGTTGGACTTGGCCCATTGCCATATGATAGCATTGAGCTTTGGGATTGGGAAGCAATCCTTGCCCTCATAAATTCATTACTTTTATGCATTCAAGGGTCTCTTATTATGATTCTTCTCAGATATGTTGTTCTTCCTCTTTTCATTCTTTTCTTTGCATAATCAAGCTAACATCTCTTTTGTCAATGGATATTGATATAATTTAATGCAACATCCACTGATATAGCTAGATGAGACGTCTCCTTTTAGTGTGGCTAGTTGTATCGCATTTCTAGTGGAAATATGACTGATTATCATAGGTCCATGTTCACATTTTTCCATCTTGTGGACATCTTATTTTTGTTGCCAACATGATTGCATATATTCTATTTCCATTTGTATCCACATGATTACATATCCATTTTGTATCTAGGAGACACTCCATTTCATATTTATTTAGTTGTATCTTGTTGTATTTGGGTACCTTACCAATTGCTTCTACATTGTAATCATTCTTCTTCGAGGGGAATTATCCCACATATGATGTACTTTGGAGCACCTCTTCCAAATATATAAAAGGAGGGCCTCTCCCCCACTTTTCACTTGGTTAGAAGCTTGAACACCATACTTCATGCTCTTGGCAAGCTAACTCTAATCCATGTGAGTTTACCCACTTCATGCTCTACTCAATTTGAGTCTCACACTCTTTTCATTTTGTGAGTACACTCTTCATTTCATTTTTCTTCCACATGTGTACTCTCTACATAGTATCACAACATTAGGTTGAGATCTTGGTGGTCTTTGGGGAGGTCTTGGTGGTATTTTGGAGGTCTTGGTGGCATTCTTTTGGTGGTAGAATTTTTCTTCATTAGAAAATTCATCATTCTAAATCTCCAAGTATGAAATTTGTTCTTGTCCAACTTATTGCTCATAAGTTGACTCATTCCATCAGCATTTGTCCTTTCTATAGCAATTCACAACACTGCAAAAACACTGGAAGTAGTACCTCTGCTTGAATACGGTCGATGTGATAGTTCTATCTAAGGAAAACACAGTTTTCATGTATCAACAGTAGACGAAATTGCTTAAAATTATGGGTATGCAATATTTGAGTGTTGTTGAATAGAAGGCAAGTTATTGTTTTGTAGACTGACCTCGAAAATATTTTGATGCCTTCTACCTTCACACCAAATTTTATAGAAATCTGAGATCGTTTGTGAAGTTCATGTTCTCCATATCTTCTCTCGTGTGGAGCTTTGTACAAGTACAAAGCACAACTACTAACCAAAGGATATAAGCAAAATCATGGCATTGACTATGAAGAAACATTTTCTCCTACTGAAAGGTTCACAACCATTCAAGCAATCCTTGCCCTAAGTGATCATTTCAAATAGCCTATCTACAAACTTGATGTAAAAGTTGCTTTCCTCAATGATCTTAAGGAAGAATTATATGTGGAGCCACTTGAAGGTATCCAAATAAAAGGAAAGGAAGATCATGTCTACAAACTACACAAAGCACTTTATGGGCTTAGGCAAGCTCTGTTACACTTATGTGCTCCTCGAGTAGCTTTGATGTGAACCTTTTCCCTATACATGGACACTTTTTACTCTAGTGCTGGCTAGAGGTTTTTTCCCCATGTTACCACATACTTAATACTCTCATATGTGGTGGTACTCTGTACTTAGGGATATTATTCAGCTCTTACTTCAGTTCAGTTCATCATCAATAGAGAGACTATTCCAGCCATTGTCTTCTCCGTGTGTCTCGCTGCGTTTGTGCTCCTTGTGTGTGCTTCTTGTTTGTCTCTCGCTTCTACACACACACAACAGTGGTATCAGAGTAGATTCAACTCCTTCTCAAGTTTTGGTTTTTCGCATCATGGCGCGCGTGCACTTTTTAACAGCACAAATCAACTTTGGAGCATAGAATTGTGAATTTCAGCAACCAAGAAACATTTCTACCAGGTGTGCTGGGGTTTTACCACCATTTCGAAGCCATTTGTGCAGTCAGAATCGCAATTAGAGTGATGGTTTGTGAGCTAAAATTTCAGCACTTATTTCAACTTTCGTCGAAGTAAACATTTTGTCACATTCTTGTTCCTTTGTGAAATGGAGGGCAGCAATGACTTGTTTGGCATGCTTCAATCTGAAGATAAGCTTGATGGGACCAACTATCCGATGTGGTCTTACATGATGAAGCATGTTCTTATTGCAAAACAACTTTGGAACATAGTTGCTGATGTAGATCGAAGAACAACAGGTGCTTCTACTTCACAGTCTACTGTCATAGATGGAGCTTCTTCTTCGAGTACAGTGGTTTCTCCTTCTCCACCTACACACGAGCAGCTTAGATGGGATGGAAAAGATGGTCAAGCTCATGCTTTGATTGTGCTTTCTGTGAAGCATCATATAGTTCCACACATTTGGTCATGTTCTACATCACGATAGGCATGGGACACTCTTGCTTCTTTGTATGCCGTGCGTAATAAAGCACGTGTTGCATACTTGAGGAAGCAACTTGAGGATGTATGTATGGCTGAAAATGAGTCGGTGGATGTGTATGTGACACGCATCAAGGACTTGAAAGAGCAATTGGCAAACATAGATTAGATTATTTCGGATGCATATCTCATTTCTACATTGTTGAAAGGATTACCAGAATCTTTTCAAAGCTTTGCTACTACACTCTATTTGGTTCCAAAAGGAAATCCTAATATGTATGCATTTGATGAGGTTGTGTCTCTTCTTTTGCAAGAAGAGCAATCTAGAGTGAATAGGAGTGGTTTGATTGAGGGAACACAAGCACTTGCTATCTCACAAAAGGGGAAAAACAAGTATGGTCCGATATCAAGAACAACTTAATTTCAGTTCCATTGATTTCCAAAGCTGGACTTCATGTACACTTTGTTGATGATAAGTGTATGGTTCATGATTTCAGCAATGGTGATGTTATCGTGATGTTTGGCACATTATGTAATGGTTTGTATTGCATGGATACATACAAGAGGGCTTCCTCGAATGCCTTGGTTGCTCATACTTCTTCCATGGCTGAAATGGAGCTTTGGCATGCTCGTTTTGGTCACTTTAACTTCAATAGTTTGCTTTACTTCCAAAAGAAGGACATGGTTATTGGTTTGCCTACACTTGCGTCCATTGAAAAGCATGCATGTGAAGGTTGCATTCTTGGAAAAATTGATCGTGCTTCTTTTCCAAAAGATAGTCATATACACACTACAAGAAAATTGCAGCTTGTTCATAGTGATGTATGTGGTCCCATCAACACCCCATCTTTTGGGAAGCATGTATATTTTGTTACCTTCATTGATGATGCTACTCACCACACATGGGTGTATCCTATGAAAGCAAAGAATGAGGTATTTTCTTGCTTCAAAGCATTTTTAGCTATGGCTGAAAATTTTTCTTCACAAAAGCTTTTGACTCTTCACACGGATCATGGTGGTGAATACATGTCACATGAGTTTAATGCTTTTCTTTGTGAAAGAGGTATTTCACACTAATGTACGGTGGCATATACACCTCAACAAAATGGTATGGCCGAGCATAAAAATAGAACTCTACTTGAAATGGCACGATGTATGGTTAAAGGAAAGCATCTTCCTGATAAGTTTTGGATGGAAGCGGTCATGTGTGCAAACTATATGTTGAATCCCTACCCTAGAAAAGCATTGAGAGTCATCACTCCTTATGAGGCTTGGAAGTTTGGTTGTTTGGCATATGCTCTTGTGCCATCACAACAAGGTCACAAACTTGATGACAAGGCAAAGAAATGTATATTTGTTGGTTATAGTGCTGAAGGTAATGGATATCGTTTGTATCATCCATTGACGAGCACAATTATTGTGAGTCGAGATGTGGTATTTGCTGAACATTCTATTTTCCCTATACTTGAATGCAAAAAATAGCCAACAGTTAGCTCACAAGATGTGTTCGATACACTCATGCCTTTGTTCCAAAATGGTGCGCTTGACTATGGCCATGTAGACCAACCAACTGAGGCTCAAAGGGCTGAAAAATTCACCCAAATAGGGCTGAAAATGCAGAGAATTTCCAGCCAAACATGGCTGAAAAGTTTCAGCCAAAAAATGTCCAAACTACTCGAAATTTCCAGCCACATATGGCTGAACATTTGCGTCAAAATATGGCTGAAAATGAGCATAAGATTCAGCCCACCCATGATGTACATATTGAAGATCTTTTTACATAATGAACGCATGTCTATCAAGAGTGCACAAACTATGCCAAAGTGGCTAAAACAAACTTTGGAGGACAACAAATTGAGTGCACCTTTACTTGGTAGAACAAGATCAAGCTCTCACCATGCATCAAGTAATTTTGTGGATTATTCTCTTATTGCTAAAGCATGTAATGAAGAGCCATTTCTTTTGAAGATGCATGTGACGATCCACAATGGATGAGTGCAATGCTATGATAAATGGATTCCATACGTAGGAATGGTACTTGGGAGTTATGTGAATTGCCAAAAGGAAAGAATGCCATTGGTACAAAGTGGGTTTACAAGATTAAGAGAAAATCTGATGGTAGCATTGATCGCTATAAAGTTAGATTGGTTGCCAAAGGATATGTGCAACAATATGGCATTGACTATGAGGAAACTTTTGTACCTACTTCACGCATGACTACCATTCGTAACATGGTTGCATTGGCTGCCCATAGAGGTTGGAAAGCGCATCAGTTGGACATAAAAACAACCTTCTTGAATGGTTTGCAAGAAGAGGTTTATGTGAAGCAAACTCTTAGATTTGCTATGAAAGGGAAAGAGCACATGGTTTGTTGCTTGCATAAAGCATTGTATGGTCTCAAGCAAGCTCCACGTGGATGGTATGACAAAATCCATAAGCACTTGATTGCTCTTGGCTTCACATGTAGTCCGATTGAAAGCACACTCTATGTACGAAAAAATGGGGCTGATATTATAGTGCTTGTTCTTTATGTTGATGACATATTCTTGACTGGGTCATGTGATGCAACACTTGACATTCTTATGGCTGATTTGCAGTATACTTTTGATGTCACTTATCTTGGTCTTTTGAGCTACTATGTTGGCATGCAGTTTGTATCCGTTGAGGGGGGAATTGTTATGCATCAAGCAAAGTATGTTGAAAAACTACTTCAGTGTTTTGATTCTGAGGATTGCAAGCTAGTTTCCACACTAGTTGAGATAGGATTCAGGTTCTCAGTTGAGGATTCCAGTGATGCATTTGACACTTCTCTGTATTAGCAAGCTGTGGGATGTCTTATATATGCATGCAACACAAGACTAGATATACAGTATGTAGTTTCCCAGTTAAGTCGATTCATGCGTAGCCCTGACACTAAGCATTGGCAAGCGGTGAAACATGTGTTTAGATATCTCAGAAGCACTTTGAGCTTAGTTCTCTTTTATGGAAGAGATATTCAGCCATGCTTGCATGCTTTTACAGATAGTGATTGGGGTAGTTGTTATGATACTCATGTGTCCACTAGTGGTAATTGCTTTTTCCTTGGAGACTCATGCATATCTTGGTTGAGTAAGAAGCAACCTAGAGTGGTGACATCGAGTTGTGAAGTTGAGTATAGGGCAATTTTCACACCTACAGTGGAGTGTATATAGCTGAGACGCCTACTGATGGATCTTTGCATGGAGATTGATGTTGCTACGCATATTCTCACCGATAGTTAGAGTGCTTTGGCTGTTGCAAGAAACCCAGTGTTTCATGCACAAACAAAACATATTGAGGTGCATTATCACTATGTGAGAGAGCGCCTTCATGCAGAAGATATTGATTTGGTATATGTGCCTACACATGATAATGTGGTAGACATATTCATCAAAGCTCTTTCACGGGAAAAGGTTGAAGCTTTTCTCAAAGCTTTAGGCTTATTACCTTGTGGGGGTTGATCCGTCACTCCCTCTATGTGTTCACATCATTCGCACTAGGGGAGTTTGTTACACTTATGTGTTCCTCGAGTAGCTTTGATGTGAACCTTTTCCCTATACATGGGCACTTTTTACTCTAGTGTTGGCTAGAGGTTTTTTCCCCATGTTACCACATACTTGATACTCTCATATGTGGTGGTACTTTGTACTTGGGGATATTATTCAACTCTTACTTAAGTTCAGTTCATCGTCAATAGAGAGAGCTATTCCATCCATCGTCTTCTCTGTGTGTATCGCTACGTTTGTGCTCCTTGTGTGTGCTTCTTGTGTGTCTCTCACACTTCTACAGACACACACAACAGTGGTATCCGAGTAGGCTCAACTCCTTCTCAAGCTTCGGTTTTTCGAGTCGTAGTGTGTGTGCACTTTTAACAGTGCAAATCAACTTCGGAGCATAGAATTATGAGTTTCAGCAGTCAAGAAATATTTCCAGCAGGTGCGCTGGGGGTTTACCCCCTTTTCGAAGCCATTCGTGCAGTTAAAATCGCCATGAGAGTGACGGTTTGTGAGCTGAAAGTTCAGCACTTATTTCAGCTTTCGTCGAAGTAAACATTTTGTTACATTCTTGTTCCTTTGTGAAATGGCGGGCAACAATGACTTGTTTGGCATGCTTCAAGCTGAAGATAAGCTTGATGGAACCGACTATCCTTGGTTGCTCATACTTCTTCCATGGCTAAAATGGACCTTTGGCATGCTCGTTTTGGTCACTTTACCTTCAATAGTCTGCTTTACTTGCAAAAGAAAGAATGGTTATTAGTTTTCTTACACTTGGGTCCATTGAAAAGCATGCATGTGAAGGTTGCATTCTTAGAAAAATGCATCGTGCTTCTTTTCCAAAATATAGTCATACACACACTACAAGAAAATTGTAGCTTGTTCATAGTGATGTATGTGGTCCCGTCAACACTCCATCTTTTGGGAAGCATGTATATTTTGTTACCTTCATTGATGATGCTACTCGCCATACATGGGTGTATCCTATGAAAGCAAAGAATGAGGTATTTTCTTGCTTCAAAGCATTTTTAGCTATGGCTGAAAATTTTTCTTCACAAAAGCTTTTGACTCTACACACGGATCATGGTGGTGAATACATGTCACATGAGTTTAATGCTTTTCTTCGTGAAAGAGGTATCTCACACCAATGTATGGTGCCATATGCACCTTAGCAAAATGGTGTTGCCGAGCATAAAAATAGAACTCTACTTGAAATGGCACGGTGTATGGTTAAAGGAAAGCATCTTCCTGATAAGTTTTGGATGGAAGCGGCCATGTGTGCAAACTATATGTTGAATAGCTGCCCTACAAAAGCATTGAGAGTCATCAATCCTTATGAGGCTTGGAATGGTCATAAACCTATGATTAGTCATATGCGTGTGTTTGGTTGTTTGGCATATGCTCTTGTGCCATCACAACAACGTCACAAACTTGATGACAAGGCAATGAAATGTATATTTGTTGGTTATAGTGTTGAAAGTAAGGGATACCGTTTGTATCATCCATTGAAGAACACAATTATTGTGAGTCGAGATGTGGTATTTGCTTAAAGTTCTAATTTCCCTCTACTTGAATACAAACAACAGCCAACAGTTAGCTCACAAGATGTGTTCGATACACTCATGCCTTTGTTCCAAATGGTGCGCTTGACTATGGCCACGTAGACAAGCCAACTGAGGCTCAAAGGGCTGAAAAATTCCATCCAAATAGGGCTGAAAATTTCCATCCAAATAAGACTGAAAATGTAGAGAATTTCCAGCCAAACATGGCTGAAAAATTTCAACCGAAAAATGTCCAAATTATTGGAAATTTTCAGCCACATATGGCTGAACATTTGTGTCAAAATATGGCTGAAAATGAGCATAAGATTTAGCCCACCCATGATGTACATATTGAAGATCTTTTACATAATGGACGCATGTCTATCAAGAGTGCACAAACTATGCCAAAGTGGCTAAAACAAACTTTGGAGGACAACAAATTGAGTGCACCTTTACTTGGTAGAACAAGATCAAGCTCTCACCATGCATCAAGTAATTTTGTGGATTATTCTCTTGTTGCTAAAGCATGTAATGAAGAGCCATTTCTTTTGAAGATGCATGTGACGATCCACAATGGATGAGTGCAATGCTATGATAAATGGATTCCATACGTAGGAATGGTACTTGGGAGTTATGTGAATTGCCAAAAGGGAAGAATGCCATTGGGACAAAGTGGGTTTACAAGATTAAGAAAAAATCTGATGGTAGCATTGATCGCTACAAAGCTAGATTGGTTGCCAAAGGATATGTGCAACAATATGGCATTGACTATGAGGAAACTTTTGCACCTACTTCACGCATGACTACCATTCGTACCATGGTTGCATTGACTGCCCATCGAGGTTGGAAAGTGCATCAATTGGACATAAAAACAGCCTTCTTGAATGGTGATTTGCAAGAAGAGGTTTATGTGAAGCAACTTCTTGGATTTGCTATGAATGGGAAAGAGCATATGGTTTGTCGCTTGCATAAAGCCTGTATGGTCTCAAGCAAGCTCCACGTGCATGTTATGACAAAATCCATAAGCACTTGATTTCTCTTGGCTTCACATGTAGTCCGATTGAAAGCACACTCTATGTACGCAAAAATGGGGCTGATCTTATAGTGCTTGTTCTTTATGTCGATGACATACTCCTGATTAGATCATGTGATGCAAAACTTGACATTCTTATGGCTGATTTGCTACATACTTTTGATGTCACTTATCTTGGTCTTTTGAGCTACTATTTTGGCATCTAGTTTGTATCCGTTGAGGGGGGAATTGTTATGCATCAAGCAAAGTATGTCAAAAAACTACTTCAGCATTTTGACTTTGAGGATTGCAAGCGAGTTTCCACACCAATCGAGATAGGATTCAGGTTCTTAGTTGAGGATTCCAGTGATGCATTTGACACTTCTCTTTATCAGCAAGCTGTGGGATGTCTTATATATGCATGCAACACAAGACCGGATATACAATATGCAGTTTCCCCGTTGAGTCGATTCATGCATAGCCCTGGCACTAAGCATTGGCAAGCAGTGAAACGTGTGTTTAGATATCTCAAAGGCACTTTGAGCTTAGGGCTCTTTTATGGAAGAGATATTGAGGCATGCTTGCATGCTTTTATAGATAGTGATTAGGTTGGTTTGTGATACTCACATGTCCACTAGTGGTAATTGCTTTTTCCTTGGAGACTCATGCATATCTTGGTTGAGTAAGAAGCAACCTACAGTGCCGACATCGAGTTGTGAAGCTGAGTACAGGGCAGTTTTCACAGCTATAGTGGAGTGTATATGGCTGAGATGCCTATTGATGGATCTTTGCATAGAGATTGATGTTGCTACACATATTCTCACTGATAGTCAGAGTGCTTTGGCTATTGCAAGAAACCCAATGTTTCATGCACGGACCAAACATATTGAGGTGCATCATCATTATGTGAGAGAGCAGCTTCATGCATGAGATATTGACTTGGTATATGTGCCTACACATGATAATGTGGCAAACATATTCAACAAAGCTCTTTCACGGGAAAAGTTTAAAGCTTTTCACAAAGCTTTAGGCTTATTACCTTGTGGGGGCTGATCTGTCACTCCCTGTATGTGTTTACATCATTTGCTCCAGGGGGCTTTGTTACACTTATGTGTTCCTCGAGTAGCTTTGATGTGAATCTTTTCCCTATACATGGGCACTTTTTACTCTAGTGCTGGTTAGAGGTTTTTTCCCCATGTTACCACATACTTGATACTCTCATATGTGGTGGTACTTTGTACTTAGGGATATTATTCAGCTCTTACTTCAATTCAGTTCATCGTCAATAGAGTGAGCTATTTCAGCCATCATCTTCTCCATGTGTCTCATTGTGTTTGTGCTCCTTGTGTGTGCTTCTTGTGTGTCTCTCGCACTTCTAGACACACCCAACAAGCTCCATAGGATTGGTATGAGAGAATACACAATTTCTTTGAAGACAAAAGATTCCATCAAAGCATTGCCAATGTAGACCTCTATATCTCTTAGGAAGAGTTCTTAGTAGCCATCACCATTATTTATGTAGATGACTTGATCTTGAAAAGCATCACTGCATCTAGTTTATGATCAAGCAACTTGAGCTTGAGTATTCAATGATAGATATTGGCTTTCTTCACTACTTTCTCAGTATGGAAGTTTGGCAATTGAAAGAAAGCATATTCATATCTCATAATAAGTGACTACTCTAATATGCTTTCTATGTATAACATTGACTACTGTTGCTAAGTCTCTACACCTATTGATCCGAACATCATGACCACACTCGAGGACACATCAGTACTTGTGGACGTGCATGACTATTGACAACTAGTTGGCTCCTTAATATATCTAGCCAACATTAAACCAAACATTGCATATGTAGTTGGTATCCTCAACTAGTTTTCACATCAGCATCATTGGACACATGGGAAAGCTTGTTAGAGGTTACTTCATTGACTTGCCCTCATCTGACATCATGGTGTTTGATATAGAGAGGGCATTGATCTCATAGCATGTTCTGATTTAGATTGGGCTAGTGATCTTGATTCTTGATGGTCCACTTTTGGGTATATGTTCTTGCTTAGCTTAGGACCTATCCCTTGGGCAAGTAAAAAGAAGTCGACGATTGCTCTTTCATCAAGAGAGGTCATGTACTGAGCATCTAATTTTGTAGCATGTGAGGCCATATGGATTCATCATGTATTATCTTAAATTGGTATTTTGTAGGATACTCATACATGCATTTGCACTGATAGTTAGTCAGCCTTGGCTATCACCAAGAATTGAGTCTTCCATGCTCGGACAAATCACATCAAGATCCATTAACACTTCATCATGAGAAGATCATATCTTAGGAGATTACTTTGGAGCAATGCACCTCTCAAGCAAACCTAGTGGACATGTTCATGAAGAACATACCTCCACTTCTGCTCCAGTGCTTAGTGGATCTCTGCAGCATTCAGCTACTCCAAATGGAAGCTATAGAGGCAATGTTGAAAATAGGATTTCATCTATTATGTTTCCATTTGTATCCATATGAGTGCATCTCCATTTTTTGGCACATATGACAAACGTAAGAACTTGATCGTATATCTGGATACTTTGGATTTTGAGGATTAGATATATGTACTTATATTTATCCTTACTTCATGCTTAAAGAAAATTCTCAACTTGCTTTTACCTATTGTAAAAGATATTAAACCTCAAAATTCAAGGCTTAATGTAAAACTAAAAGGATAAAAAAGACATGAGCCATATTTGAATTCAAAATTTATATAAATAGTTGAAAAGTTGATTGGAATCTTTGGTAGAATCATCAACAACTACCAACTACAATAATGGGGAAAAGCTTATATGTACCTCAATGAAGAAGTTATGGATAGAGATAGAGCTCTCACATACTTAAAGAGTGTTTATTGTGCTTACCTCCTAGCCATAGTAGTCCTCCAACACCTCCAAGAATTATAGTTTACATATCAACACATATACTTGAAGTTTTGTCATCATCTTGGGCTAATGTGTGTTGCTAATTGTCTAGTATTCTACTCTGCTAGCTTCTTAGAGTAATTCAAGTGAACCTTTGGCCTCATTCTCTCATCCAATGCATGGATCATGAAGGTAACATCCTTTTGGGATTGTGTATGCAATGAATTTATCATTCGAGCTATGTGTGTGGAGATATGAGACAATCTCTATGACTATGTATATGCATTGGACATGAGAACTAATTCTGCATATACACAAGGAATAATTCATGAACCTTTACATAAACATTGATGTAGAGTTATACAATAACATTCATGATCATGCAACTCCTCCAATAGTGTCTCCCACTCATGTTGAGTAATAAACAAGGGCTTTAGAAGCCCAATGTGAGTGACTTTCCTCATTGGATCACATCGATGTTTTATAGTTTCAACCAACATATTTTTTATCCATTTACAAGAAACAACTAGGCATCCACATGTTGGTTGATACTCTTAATAAATACAATCAATAATGTAGTTCAATTTATCTTTATCCTCCTCCTTCCAATGAGGAAGTGCATAATTGTTATAATGTACCTCAACAAGTGACCATATGCATGGGTGCGTAACTATACCAACTCTACTCATGTGCATGAATCCATCATGGTCATATTTATATATAGTGGATTATTCATGCTCATGTGCACCCCAAGGTGTGTTGTCTATGGTTAGAGATTCTAGCTGTGAAGATGGACATGATTGTGGTGTTGTAGATGCAATCATCACTACCACAACATCCACTACCACTTGAACATCTATCTGATGCTCGATATGATGAGCTAGCTAATGTTGGTGAGTCTCTAGAAGATCTAGTAGATCTAGGAGATCTATGAGGCACTCGAGAAGTTGACCACTACCACTTGAACATCTATTAGATGCTCGATATGATGAGCTAGCTAATGTTGGTGAGTCTCTAGAAGATCTAGTAGATCTATGAGGCAAGTTTTTCATGTCCTATAGATGTAACCTATCGTGTAGATAGTCCAGTAGGAGGATATGGTGGAGTCGTCTTAGAAGGACTTGAGATGCTAGATGCAGTATACATCTATGATGCAAGTTGCATCTATGTAGGAGTAATGTGTGATAAGATCAATTGGAACTCAGTATCATTATAATAGCATGGTGAAATATCATCAGCCATGCCAAAAAAGAACATCGATAATGCTTGTTGCTCAGGACTATCCCTTTCGCACACAAGAAGATATGGGAATATTGGGTTCATCCTTCGAAAAGGAGTTGCAGGTGGAGAATGATGGTTAGCAGCATGAAGGATGAAGATAATTAATGTGATGGAAAACACTAGGCACCGCTAAGTAAATCAGGATTTTATTGGTATAATAAATTGTAGAATAGACACTTGGGGAGAGAACGGCTCATGCTTGCTATTGAGCCTAGGAACTGGAATGCTTGAGTCACCATAGCTGAGAAGACCATGCAAATCTGGATCACGTGCCCATCAAGATGGCTTAGGGTACTAAAATTTCCAAACACTGGATGAAGAGTAGTGGAATTAGACTAGAGTTCTACAACAAATCACGAGTTGTACACTTCCCATCACCAAGGTTCACTCTACTCCCGGAGCAAAAGAAAAGTGTAGGGGACCAAAAAAGGAAGGAAGAAGAAGAGTCCTAATTACATCGGAGGATTCGATGAAAGATATCAATGGGATGTTTATTTTGCACATTCTTCCCTTTTACAAAACTTGAAGGTAAATGAAAGCACCTGTGTACAAGATAGTGTTGCTTCTCTCTAAGAGTGATAAAGTTTGAACCTCAAATGTTTACTAAAGGTAGAGGCTCATTCTTCAATGTAGCTATGGGAGCATTCTTCAATGTAGCTATGCGGGCTGCTTCTTGACCTAATAGGGTTATTACTTAATATGTTCCTTCCCATACTATGTGAATTTACCTTTGTTTTGTGCATGCTTGACTAGATTATAGGGGATTACCAATGAAGTAGTTTGAACAAACAATAGGATATTATCATGCCTTTCGTTTCGTTTTCCCTGGGGAGATTCTATCATAAGGCGAGCACCTTCACAAATTTCTTCTAATTTTTTTTAGAGCGACCAGTTGGGAAGCCAAGATAGTCATGTTGTTCCAAGGTTCATGGTTGTCTTACTGCCTAATATGCTTAAATTCTATTAAGAATTCTAAGGGTTTCAAGGATGTAAGCCCATAAACTGGTTAGAAAGGAGAATGTAGTCTTATTGTCTTTTGTCCTGCTCGACAAGCCCATACAGTGCCGAGATAGGTGGCTCCCCAAGACTTAGGGCTTAAATAACATTCCTTTTGCAGTTGGTAGATTAGCATTTTATTTTTACTCCCTGCTTGCCTATTTGCACGAGGATAGTAGGCACAAGACTTCCTATACAATATCTTCTATTTGGTAAAGGGATCATGAAGCATACTATTAACAAAGTGTGTGCCTTGTTCTGACGTAATTTCAATGGGGCAGTCGAATCTTATCATGATGAGTTCGAATAGAAATCTAGCTACAGTTAATGCAGAACAATCTTCAGTAGCCTGAACCTTAGTCCACTTGGTTGCATAATCAATGGTGATCAATAAATACTTCTCCTGTCCAGGCCATGTCATTGGGTAGATGGGTCCAATGAAATTGATGCCCCAATGCTCAAACAACTTCCACCCCAAAGAGACAGTGAGGGGGTTGTTGTGCCTCCACATAGGATGAGGTCGACAATGTTGACAAGTGTCACACTTCTTTGCCCATTCTTGTGCATATTTAAAAAGCAGTGGCCACCAAAGGCCTCAATCTAGAATCTTCTAGGCCATAATGTGAGCCGGAGGATGTCCAACTCTAGTGCCTTTGTGTGCCTCATGAAGAATCGCTATGGTTTCATGAGGGCACAAACATCGGAGAAGTGTTCCATCATGCACTTGCTTATATAAGATGTTGTTAATGTATTTGTGAATTCTACATTTATTAGTAGTCATCTCTTCTCCAAAGGTGTAAGCTCTAGAGGGAAAGCACCTTTCTCAGCAAGTCTTGCACCTCTTGATACCAATTAAAAGAACTGTGAATTTTGAATAGCAAAACATCAGGGAAATCATCGAGAATTCCCTATTGCAGGGTTGCTTGGGAGGTGATTTGAGACATATGATCAACAAATAAATGATGCCATCTTTGTCCTATTTAAATTTCAAATTTCAATTCTTGGAAGAGTAAGATCCCTTCCATATTTGTCCAGTAACTTGAGGTTTATTGATTAAATATTTTAGGGCCAGATGGGGTCAATGATGATTATAAACTTAACACCAAGTAAGTATTGTTGGAACTTCTATAATGCAAAAACAATGGCTAGGGTCTCCCTCTCTTTCATGTTGTAGATCAGCCCTATATAATAGATGAATGGCATAATATATTGGGTGATCTATCTTGTCTTCATCCCATGGTGATGTTAGGATTGCCCCAATTGCTTTAAGGCTTGCGTCAACATGACTATGAAAAGACCGATTCTAGTTTGGTGTTGTTAATATGGGAGCCTGAGTTAATCTTGATTTCAGCTCCAAGAAGGTTTCCTCTTTAGCATTGGACCATTGAAATGGATAGTCGTGCCTATCAGTCTAGACAAAGGCTTTGTGATATCTGCATACATTTGAATGAACCTTTGGTGATAACCTGTGTGTCCTAATAATGCCTGAACTTCCTTCTTGCATATAGGTCATGACATCTTTAGTATTGCCATTACCTTATGTGGATCCAAAAACATACCATGCATAGAGACCATATGCCCCAAAAGAGTGGCCTATGTTACCAAGAAGTGACATTTGTGGGGACTTCATCTTAAGTTAGTTTCCTTAGACTTGCAAAAGATAAGAGTGAGGTGGTTGAGATGTTTATCAAAGCTCTCAACTGGGCTTTTAACGATTCTTGAAAAGGCGGAGAAATCATCCATGAATATTCATAGGGACCCTAGAAACAAGCTACCAAAGATGATCGAAATTGTCCAATTTAAGGTTCTTGGAGTATTTCATAGTCCAAAAGCCATTTTTGTGTAAACGTAAGTACCCCATGGTGTTAGTAATGCTGTCTTTGGCCTATCATGTGATGTATAGTGATCTAATTGTACCCGATGTATCCATTGTATAGTGAATGTCCGGCTACATCTTCCACTACTTGCTTAGAGAACAAGGTGGGAAATCTGTCAGGGATGGTTATCTTGTTGAGGGCCCAAAGATCTACACACTTTGCTCTTGTTTGACTATTTCTTGGGGCAATTACCATGGATAAAAGCTAGCCAAAATGTTTGATGGGAACAATGATCCTCACTACTTCCATTTTATTGATTTCTACCCGTACTACTTCGTCATACCTCAGGTTGAGATGATAAATCCTTTCATGTATGGGTTTTGCATTCAAAACCAAGGGACATGTATGGATCCCTAGTGTCACATGAATTCTTGCCAAATCCTTATAGTCCCATGTGAAAACATCTTTAAAATTCTATAGAAAGGAAGTCACCTTATGCAAAGGGGTGGGATCCCCCCATAGCCATGATGCCAACAGAACTAGTGGTGGTTAAGTTATCAACAATCCTTGCATGCCAAGAACAAGGGGCTTGCTTAAGCCCATATAAAGCCTTTTGCAATATGCAAACATATTCTGGGTGTTTTTGAATCCTCAGATCCTTGTGGTTTTGAATCCTCAGATCCTTGTGGCTTGTCCATGTATACTTCTTCTTGCAACTCACCGTGTAAGAAATCATTCTTCATGTCCATTTGATGCAAAGCCCATCCTTTTGTTGTAGCTAATGCAACAAGTGGTCATAATCAATGCCATATGTCTATGCATATCCTTTTGCTACTAATCGTGCTTTATACCTGCTTATGCTACCATCAACATTGTGCTTTACCTCGTAAACCACTTGGAGCCTATGGGTTTCTTTCCTTGTTGCAATGGAACCAGATCCCATGTTTCATTTCCATAAAGTGTAGCCATCTCCTAATCCATAGCTTTCTCAGTCTACATTTCCAATTGCATCTTCAAAACAAGAAGGCTCAGGATCTTGTATTACCTTGGTCATGTAGGCACAATGATGAACCAAGTAACTATCATACATGCATCATTGCACCAAATTTCGCATCCTCCCAGACGAGGGCCACTTCTCCTTGTATCATTTGCATGTGCCTTTCTTACCTCCTGGAGTCTTCATAGAGGGAAATCCAAGTTCCTCATTAGGGCTCTTTTCTGAATGGCTTGAATCTCCATCAATATCTTCAAAACTTGTAGATGTTTTACTACCAACAGAAAGCTTTTCTTTACCTTTTTCGATGTAGCTGATGAATTTGCTGGAAACTATTGCTTGGTGATGCATCAGTTCCAATCAGACTTGAGATTTTGCACTTGATTTTTCAACATTTTCTTTGTCATTTGAGTTAAGAGTAAGTCCTTCTTGGCATCTGCATAGAAGTTTGACATTTCATCAAACACCACATCTCTGTGGGTTGATTATACATTTATATCCTTTTTGCTCAAGGGAGTACCCAATGAAGATACATTTTTTTGCCTTTGGATCAAACTTCACTGTTAGCTCAGAAAATGGTTGGTTTTGATGCACTAATGTGGGTCTATTTGGCAGGAAAATACGTTTGATTTCAGGTACTTGAAGAGTGGATTTTGATGATGATGAGAAGTATTTGGAAGTAACACGACAACTTCCTTGGTCAAAAAAGGGGGCTGTCATAGAAGATTGGAGATGATGCTGCAAAGGCAGTTGAGGGCTTGAATGGTAAAAGATCCAATGACAAAGATTGGTACGTAGGACGAGCTCAGAAGAAGTCAGAGGGAGGCAGATCTAAAGTTTATGGAATAGTGACCTCGAGTAAGAGAATCAGGAAGTCCACTTCCTCCACCTTTGAACAAGCTACAAATGCAGAGAATGATATTTGGCAGATGTTAGGCAGCATACCTCATCTTCTATATAGCCTACATCTCTTTGGAGCAGTGGCTATGCCGCAACATGAACCAGCTGTTCCCAAATTTGGTGAATGGGATTGCAATGAGGATCTCTCTTACAGCGTAGTTCTTTGAAAATGCTCGAGTTGATAAAGAGGGTTTATGCTTGGTCTCAAGAATTCTATCATGGAATCATCTCTTAACCAAGAAACTACAAGAATCTTCATAACAGAGCACAAAATATTACTTGTCGTAGAATAATTGAAACAGAAGTAAAGGGATCTAGACTTGAGAATCCGAACCTCTCCTCAAAACATATGAAGCAAGGTGTTAATACTCAGAAAGCTTCTCAAAGTGTGCCAGAATTTGATAAAAAGTTTTCAGATGGAATACAATCATGGGGTCATCCATACCTCCTCTAGCGCACTAGCAGCCTGTGCAAACAATTCGATCCAAAGATCTACTTGCACAAGATATGGTTGTCCATGGTACAGGATCTCATTTCATACACCTATAGATGGTTCACATACAAGCGCACATAGGGTTCCAGGATCTTTGGGTCAAGCACATCAAAATTACTCAAGAGAACCATTGATGGATCACATGGAAGATTAGAAGCTTCTACTGCAGCTGACCTGAAAAATATGGATGTGCCAAAATTGCTGATTAGGATCCTAATAATGTTAAAACAGGTGAGGACCTTTTTTAATCATATTGAAAAGCCAGAAGTGCAAAACCAAAGGAAAATTGCAGGGATCGTTTCTCTCACACAACCCACTAGAAACATATATGATGCTTCTCAACCACACAAGGAAAAAGGAAAGGCATCAGAGAGGTGTGCACGTACAACAGAAGAGGAAGGGCCGTTATCCTTGTCAGTGACTGCATACGAAAATTATATATATTGATAAAGTGTGTGACTTGAGGCGAAGCCACCTTTGTTTTATTCTCTCCGTTTTTATCTACAAATGCATCACATAATCCGCCAAAGGCCGTTCATCCCGTTTCTCCTTGCAGGCGGTCTGTCAGAAGAGTGTGGGGTATGCCCCTTTATTTCACACATGGAAGGGCAGTACTGTAGGAGTTATGAAGGACAAAGAGTGAAGCGTTTTTTTTCCCGCTATCGGCTGCTGAGGAGGAGCGCATCGAAGGACAGTGCTTGTTGTTCAGAGAGGAAGTATCTGAAGTCTCAGTCTTTGGAGTTTAGGAACAACACAGAGGGCTTGAGCATGCCAATGCTAGTGGTAACGACAGAAGCTGCTGGGAAGCTTTGAAGAGATCGCCATGGGCCTGATATCACGGATGATGATAAGTGCGCTAAGCGCTCTACAATGGCTGACGGAAGGAAGAAAAAGACGCGGATGCAGAGAACTTGAGATGATGGCTTGACGGCGCTTGATGGACATAATACTTAAGCAAAAACCAAGCAAAGATGGCGATGAATATGAAAAGTGATTCAACACGACGGAGGTATCACTGTTCATGCTGCTATGTATGGTGATGGTGTGCGGTGCATGAAGGAAGGAGAAAGCTAGGCAAGGAAACACAAGTTGCTGTTGAGAACCAGGTGCTCTGAATTTGTTTGAGTTGTTCTACTTGATTTCAAAGTGTGTATTTCATCCTTTGCGACTTATGCTGTCAGTGTCTCCTTTAATTTCAAATAATTGGTTCCGCTCATCCTTGCTCATCCGAGTCATAATTTAGGGCCTTTGCAGTTTGAACGGAGCTAATATGATTATAATGATGAAATGAGATGGTTTGCCTTGTGTCGGTTCACATATCCAATGAGACTCTTTTTACCACTTCGTGCCGAACATGAAATTCATCACCCATAAACAGTTCTTCAGTAAAGAATTCGTGAGCATAGTGTTTGTCGTGGCAGAATAAACAATGTGTAATTTGAATTCTCTAATGTGTTGTTTTTAAGTGATACCTTTCAAGATCCCCACTCTGTATACCTTTGTTTGCAATTTGTGCACTTAAAGTTTAACTATGGAAGTTCATGCTTGAAACTTGTTTATGTTACTTGAATATAATTTAACAGTTCGCTTGTAACAAAACTATTGATTCAGGAAGACTGCAAGATGGAATATTTGTTTGGTTTAGGAAAACAATGGTATTACAATGTTGGAGGAGATATGCTGGATTGTGTAGTATAAACCCTTATTTTTTAACCTATGACAAGTATCTTTATTTCTGCGCACGTTTGTAGAGTCCCAATCATCAACGAATATGAAACCAATTTGTTGTTTTGTTACTGCTAATGAAAAGCACTTTTTTTAGTCTGCATGAAAGATTGCTAATAAAAATACTTATGAAAATATTAGTGTACGAATGCTATTTTCTTCCTTTTTCGACTGCACGTATCATGCTAGAAGACAAACCTTAGGTTCTTACAACATGACTTTGAACTTTCTGACTATGTAGGTTATTTCATTTTTCTTTGGAAAAGTAAGGAATGTTCGGACACAAACAATAAAATATTTTTTTCTTCTTGCAAGTATTTTCTTTTTCAAAAGAAAGCGACAGATGTGTAGTCAGACTTGTGCCTATCAAATTACGGGTAAAATAAAAATGTTGATTGTTGTTGATGAGCTGTATACATTTGGATATTCATTAGGATGTGAAAACGTAACTTAAATTTGGAAAATGAAATCATCTGTTGAAAGATCGTATTAATCCATCGTCACGAAAAAAAGAATAGTATGCAGGTGTACTTTCCACATTATATTTAATGCATGTATGATTCTGAATCAACATTTCAACCTCTTTACATTAGCGAAACCAAGGGGAAATAATTAACCACCAACTCTTTTATTTCCAATGAAAAAATTTCATTGCAAAACTAAAAGACACAATTAAAAATCAATCGCCAAAGATCCTCAACTCCTAACCATCTCTTGAGATGAGTGTTATGTGCATCTCAAAAGCTTGCTCAGAATTGCATACCATTAATTGCTAGTAATTGACGTAAGAGTGTTATTTCCTCGACATCATTGGGAATATTGGGAGCCTAAGCACATTGAAACTTGCTTCGTCTTTTAGCTTGGCCTACTTAAAATAATTATTGAAACAAAGAGTTTCTTCGAGGAAAATTGCGAAAGCTAAGATCCCCTTATTTTAGCGCACCTTCCTTTCTAAGAACCCCGCGATATAAAAGAATAGAAGTAAAAGGAAGGGGGTGAGTGAATCCTAGAAGTAGCAAATTGAGAAATCAAGGTGACGATCTAGTTTGACAAATCTAGCACTTCAAATAGAGAAGATCTCCTAACTACTATCATCTTTCAAGCTTAGATTCTTCTTGGCACTCTGTGTGCACCCCTAAGCACAGGTGAACCCGACCACATACATGAACCCGACGTGAAAGGAGGGGGTTGAGTGAAGAAAGGGAGGTTACAGGAAGTGACCACTGGAGGTGGATATCCAATCACGCATGCGTTTTCTCGCCTCCTCCATCAAAACTTTGGAGTGAAATTGTGGACTTAGGGGAAACCAAAATTGACCTAGTATCAAGAGAGTGGGTAAAACATCATTGTGTATAGGCACTTTCCCTTGGACTGAGAGTGAAACATTTTGGTGCGTTTGCCGGGAATAGCTTGGCACGTCTCTATAAGAGAGTGCCATAGGTTCGCCTAGCGCCACATGTTGGCCGAGCTTGCGGACCCAAGATCTAGTACATGAGCGAGGGGAGCTCATCCTCAGGAGCAACACAAACGCAAAGAGAGGAACATGCTCAAGAAGAGCCCTTGAAAGAGAAAGGAAGAGGTGGGAATCGCAAGGTGAGTCTACCTCGACTAGCTCGAAGAAATCTGCCAAACACGTGTACTCCCGTAGGAGAGTCGCGAATCAAGTGTGAAAGTTTGAAGAGGGATCCTGAGGCCACGTGCACTAAATTTTTGGGATCGAAGTGATATTGATATCACACCTCTGTTTGAAATGGCTCAGCGGATTTCGGTTCACTTGGGGACTTCACCAAGTTTCTCAGGTGCTTGGGACGAGGATCCGGATAGCTTTATCCAGCTGTTTGAGGTTACTTGTGAGGCTAATGAGGTAGTTGACCAGGGTCAAAGGTTGAGGATTTTTTTGGCTATTCTCCGTGATGAGGCAGCCAATTGGTATGGGAATCTGACACCACAAGAGCGTGGAACTTATCAGATGCTCAAGAAATCCTTCTTGGCAAAGTTTCAACGACAAGGCTTCCAAGATAGATTGGCCCAACAGATGGTTATTTGCGACAAGGAGTCAATGAGAGAATCGATAACTACATTCTGAGAATGGAAACCTTGGTAAGAAAGATGGGTGCGAATGCCCTAACGATGAGACATTGAAAAGAAGATTCATTGCGGGATTGAGAGATCCTATGGCGCACACAACATATTAGCCTGACAAGACCGACAACTTTAATAGATGCTAAGGAACAAGCAAGGCTTTGGGAGGAAGTACAATTATGTCAACAAAGGAAGATGGAGCTCTTATACGAGCCAATGGGAGGCCAAGGAAATATACGGATGAAAGATCCTGGCCAAGGAAGTCCCGCATTGACGACCCCAGCTTTTGTAGCCACTAGCATGCCAGGCGAGGTAAAGCCTGTGCTAACTGAAGAACGAATATTGGAGTTGGTCACACAAGCTATAAAAGCTGCCACAATGACCCAGGAAAAATACACAGTAAAACCAGAGGTAACTACAAACCCCAACCAAGTGTTTATCGAATACATGGTGTGGAAAGTGCCATGGTTACGGCCATTTGGCTTCAGAATGCCCTACAGTCTGGAGAGTATTCTCAGATAGGTCGCCACCCTAGAATGCGTTGCACTTTTTTGTGGAAGGACAAATCACACGGAGGACCGATGTTACAACAAGAGAGCCTATGAGGAGCGGACCATGAAATCGGGAGATACAAGAGAAAGATCCTACACGGGATTGCCCCTCAAAGTGTCCCACCTACATCTCGTTGGGAAAACAGACCGACTTATGGATATGGTGCTCTACCCAAGAGGGGCCGCACACGATCAATGAAGAGACGGTCCAATCTAGTGTTGGAGGTGCCATGGCTTTGGCCATACTCAATCTAGATGTCCAAACGAAAAGAAACCAATTGATTATACCCCACTATGTAGGTACTGTAGTGGAGAGGGCCACTTTGATGAAGATTGTCCAAACGAAGAGCTTCCACTGGCAAGGATAAGGGACCAGTAGGGTCCTTGAATTATGTTGATACTCAGATGCATTCCACAACGAGAGCTCAAGAGCACGTTCCTACGATTGGAGTAGTGTTCAAGACACCGAACCCTCAAGAAGGCTCTAGCTCGTCGATGCACTTCATGGATGCTTACCAGGCCAAGAAACCACATAAAGAGCCCACTGTGGCAGTAGTCACAAGGACCCAAGAGTATTCAAAGAAACATCGAGAAGGCGAAAGCGAAAAAGCGAGATCAGAGAAGATAGCTGAGCATGGAGAGGTAGAAAACCAAGTTGGAGCATTTGCTGACAAAAATGCTCCAACTTGGTTTTCTACCTCTCCATGCTCAGCTATCTTCTCTGATCTCGCTTTTTCGCTTTCGCCTTCTCGATGTTTCTTTGAATACTCTTGGGTCCTTGTGACTACTGCCACAGTGGGCTCTTTATGTGGTTTCTTGGCCTGGTAAGCATCCATGAAGTGCATCGACGAGCTAGAGCCTTCTTGAGGGTTCGGTGTCTTGAACACTACTCCAATCGTAGGAACGTGCTCTTGAGCTCTCGTTGTGGAATGCATCTGAGTATCAACATAATTCAAGGACCCTACTGGTCCCTTATCCTTGCCAGTGGAAGCTCTTCGTTTTGGACAATCTTCATCAAAGTGGCCCTCTCCACTACAGTACCTACATAGTGGGGTATAATCAATTGGTTTCTTTTCGTTTGGACATCTAGATTGAGTATGGCCCAAAGCCATGGCACCTCCAACACTAGATTGGACCGTCTCTTCATTGATCGTGTGCGGCCCCTCTTGGGTAGAGCACCATATCCATAAGTCGGTCTGTTTTCCCAACGAGATGTAGGTGGGACACTTTGAGGGGCAATCCCGTGTAGGATCTTTCTCTTGTATCTCCCGATTTCATGGTCCGCTCCTCATAGGCTCTCTTGTTGTAACATCGGTCCTCCGTGTGATTTGTCCTTCCACAAAAAAGTGCAACGCATTCTAGGTGGCGACCTATCTGAGAATACTCTCCAGACTGTAGGGCATTCTGAAGCCAAATGGCCGTAACCATGGCACTTTCCACACCATGTATTCGATCTAAACACTTGGTTGGGGTTTGTAGTTACCTCTGGTTTTACTGTGTATTTTTCCTGGGTCATTGTGGCAGCTTTTATAGCTTGTGTGACCAACTCCAATATTCGTTCTTCAGTTAGCACAGGCTTTACCTCGCCTGGCATGCTAGTGGCAGCTACAAAAGCTGGGTCGTCAATGCGGGACTTCCTTGGCCAGGATCTTTCATCCGTATATTTCCTTGGCCTCCCATTGGCTCGTATAAGAGCTCCATCTTCCTTTGTTGACATAATTGTACTTCCTCCCAAAGCCTTGCTTGTTCCTTAGCATCTATTAAAGTTGTCGGTCTTGTCAGGCTAATATGTTGTGCGCCATAGGATCTCTCAATCCCGCAATGAATCTTCTTTTCAATGTCTCATCGTTTAGGGCATTCGCACCCATCTTTCTTACCAAGGTTTCCATTCTCAGAATGTAGTTATCGATTCTCTCATTGACTCCTTGTCGCAAATAACCATCTGTTGGGCCAATCTATCTTGGAAGCCTTGTCGTTGAAACTTTGCCAAGAAGGATTTCTTGAGCATCTGATAAGTTCCACGCTCTTGTGGTGTCAGATTCCCATACCAATTGGCTGCCTCATCACGGAGAATAGCCAAAAAAATCCTCAACCTTTGACCCTGGTCAACTACCTCATTAGCCTCACAAGTAACCTCAAACAGCTGGATAAAGCTATCCGGATCCTCGTCCCAAGCACCTGAGAACTTGGTGAAGTCCCCCAAGTGAACCGAAATCCGCTGAGCCATTTCAAACAGAGGTGTGATATCAATATCACTTCGATCCCAAAAATTTAGTGCACGTGGCCTCAGGATCCCTCCTTCAAACTTTCACACTTGATTCGCGACTCTCCTACGGGAGTACACGTGTTTGGCAGATTTCTTCGAGCTAGTCGAGGTAGACTCACCTTGCGATTCCCACCTCTTCCTTTCTCTTTCAAGGGCTCTTCTTTGAGCATGTTCCTCTCTTTGCGTTTGTGTTGCTCCTGAGGATGAGCTCCCCTCGCTCATGTACTAGATCTTGGGTCCGCAAGCTCGGCCAACATGTGGCGCTAGGCGAACCTATGGCACTCTCTTATAGAGACGTGCCAAGCTATTCCCGGCAAACGCACCAAAATGTTTCACTCTCAGTCCAAGGGAAAGTGCCTATACACAATGATGTTTTACCCAACTCTCTTGATACTAGGTCAATTTTGGTTTCCCCTAAGTCCACAATTTCACTCCAAAGTTTTGATGGAGGAGGCGAGAAAACGCATGCGTGATTGGATATCCACCTCCAGTGGTCACTTCCTGTAACCTCCCTTTCTTCACTCAACCCCCTCCTTTCACGTCGGGTTCATGTATGTGGTCGGGTTCACCTGTGCTTAGGGGTGCACACAGAGTGCCAAGAAGAATCTAAGCTTGAAAGATGATAGTAGTTAGGAGATCTTCTCTATTTGAAGTGCTAGATTTGTCAAACTAGATCGTCACCTTGATTTCTCAATTTGCTACTTCTAGGATTCACTCACCCCCTTCCTTTTACTTCTATTTCTTTTATATCGCGGGGTTCTTAGAAAGGAAGGTGCGCTAAAATAAGGGGATCTTAGCTTTCGCAATTTTCCTCGAAGAAACTCTTTGTTTCAATAATTATTTTAAGTAGGCCAAGCTAAAAGACGAAGCAAGTTTCAATGTGCTTAGGCTCCCAATATTCCCAATGATGTCGAGGAAATAACACTCTTACGTCAATTACTAGCAATTAATGGTATGCAATTCTGAGCAAGCTTTTGAGATGCACATAACACTCATCTCCAAGAGATGGTTAGGAGTTGAGGATCTTTGGCGATTGATTTTAATTGTGTCTTTTAGTTTTGCAATGAAATTTTTTCATTGGAAATAAAAGAGTTGGTGGTTAATTATTTCCCCTTGGTTTCGCTAATGTAAAGAGGTTGAAATGTTGATTCAGAATCATACATGCATTAAATATAATGTGGAAAGTACACCTGCATACTATTCTTTTTTTTCGTGACGATGGATTAATACGATCTTTCAACAGATGATTTCATTTTCCAAATTTAAGTTACGTTTTCACATCCTAATGAATATCCAAATGTATACAGCTCATCAACAACAATCAACATTTTATTTTACCCGTAATTTGATAGGCACAAGTCTGACTACACATCTGTCGCTTTCTTTTGAAAAAGAAAATACTTGCAAGAAGAAAAAAATATTTTATTGTTTGTGTCCGAACATTCCTTACTTTTCCAAAGAAAAATGAAATAACCTACATAGTCAGAAAGTTCAAAGTCATGTTGTAAGAACCTAAGGTTTGTCTTCTAGCATGATACGTGCAGTCGAAAAAGGAAGAAAATAGCATTCGTACACTAATATTTTCTCATAAGTATTTTTATTAGCAATCTTTCATGCAGACTAAAAAAAGTGCTTTTCATTAGCAGTAACAAAACAACAAATTGGTTTCATATTCGTTGATGATTGGGACTCTACAAACGTGCGCAGAAATAAAGATACTTGTCATAGGTTAAAAAAATAAGGGTTTATACTACACAATCCAGCATATCTCCTCCAACATTGTAATACCATTGTTTTCCTAAACCAAACAAATATTCCATCTTGCAGTCTTCCTGAATCAATAGTTTTGTTACAAGCGAACTGTTAAATTATATTCAAGTAACATAAACAAGTTTCAAGCATGAACTTCCATAGTTAAACTTTAAGTGCACAAATTGCAAACAAAGGTATACAGAGTGGGGATCTTGAAAGGTATCACTTAAAAACAACACATTAGAGAATTCAAATTACACATTGTTTATTCTGCCACGACAAACACTATGCTCACGAATTCTTTACTGAAGAACTGTTTATGGGTGATGAATTTCATGTTCGGCACGAAGTGGTAAAAAGAGTCTCATTGGATATGTGAACCGACACAAGGCAAACCATCTCATTTCATCATTATAATCATATTAGCTCCGTTCAAACTGCAAAGGCCCTAAATTATGACTCGGATGAGCAAGGATGAGCGGAACCAATTATTTGAAATTAAAGGAGACACTGACAGCATAAGTCGCAAAGGATGAAATACACACTTTGAAATCAAGTAGAACAACTCAAACAAATTCAGAGCACCTGGTTCTCAACAGCAACTTGTGTTTCCTTGCCTAGCTTTCTCCTTCCTTCATGCACCGCACACCATCACCATACATAGCAGCATGAACAGTGATACCTCCGTCGTGTTGAATCACTTTTCATATTCATCGCCATCTTTGCTTGGTTTTTGCTTAAGTATTATGTCCATCAAGCGCCGTCAAGCCATCATCTCAAGTTCTCTGCATCCGCGTCTTTTTCTTCCTTCCGTCAGCCATTGTAGAGCGCTTAGCGCACTTATCATC
>CM035426.1:117430352-117535352 GCA_020310875.1 Ceratopteris richardii
TACTACGTCAAAGAGATTCATTCTAGTTTTCAAACTTCAACGTAATTATTTCATTTGACTGTAGTGCGCCCGAATGAACAAACAACCTGTGAATCTGTGCATCAATAGTAATCAAATCGAAGAATTCTAGATATGTTTCTTCCTTTCTTATTCAACACAATTAGTCGCTTTATATCTCTTCTTCAGGAAAGGGAGAAAGATGAAGAGTATGTACTGCTGGTTCGAAGGAATGCTCCAGTCATTCCATCCTTCTGGGCGAATGATGTTGTCCAAGTATGTATAAGCGAACACCACTTTAGAGAAAGCCCCCCATGCACGGCCCAAGTAGATGGAGCCCGTCCCAGTCACCATGCAGTATGCAAAAGAATATCCAGTGTTTTCTGTTGGCTGTAGGCGATTTTGGGCTGTGATGGCACCGTCTGGAGTTGCTATCGAGTGTAGGTGGCATTTCTGCATATCAAATAGAAAATAAGATGACCATAACGTTCAATGCTTCTCCTGCTGATCGTCGATCTTGTATGACATGAAACATGTGTGTGTGTGTGTGTGTGTGTGCGCGCGCATGGATGTGTGTGTGTGTGTGTGTGTGAGTCTGAGCGAATCCATGGAGATTCGAAGGATCTAAGTTTGCATACCACAAAGAGAGATCGGGCATCACCAAAAATAAAGTCAACGGATCCCTCGATGTAACATTTGTAGTAGTAGTGACGACCCTGCTTATCGTAGAGTGTGTCTTGCGCACCATAGAAGCTGCAACGGTAGAAAGCAGCCCGGTCTCCTTCAATCAGCAATGCCACAGCTTGTTTCCCTACAGCTCCGCTCTTCTCCGGAGGAGGAGCCGTGTTCTGGATTAAACAAGTAAAGGAAATAATCGTAAACTCGTTGTTACACTGCCGTCAATATTCAAGAGACTTATGTTGGACACACATTCTCAGTACCATTACATTTGCGTTGTGTGCCTACTCTGTGTTTTGTTATGAGTTGTGAATCAAGGAATAAACACACAGATTGAGAGCGGTAACCTTGAATGAAATATCAAGAGCCATGAAGTCATCTGCTTTCACCGTCACCGACGCACTACCATAAGTTCCAAGTTGCTTGCCATCTTTTCCTAGCGTGGAGGCGTTATCGTCCCATTGGATGTATGTTATAGCGGAGTTCTCCCCCTTCAATGTAATGAATGGCTTGGTACTTGAACACCTTCTCTCTACAAAAGAACCAGTTTTCCAAATCAGCAGGTGAGATTAGAAAATCAACAATATATGCAAGAACACCTTCTCTCTACAAAAGAACCAGTTTTCCAAATCAGCAGGTGAGATTAGAAAATCAACAATATATGCATAAGTTTGGATTGTGAAATACCTGTACACACCCCTCTTTATATAGATAACAACTCTTTTAGTGTTCTGCACAGGGACGCTGTCAATGGCAGCTTGAACGGTGCTGAACTCACCAGAGCCATCCTTGGAGACGATAATGACATCTCCACCTGCTATATCCACACTCGGGATGGTTGAAGGGATGGTGCCTGGAGGGGGATCCGGCATGTTAGAAGGCATAGGTTCCTCGGTCGGATTTGGAGGCACATCAGGCTTTGAGGGAGGAGTAGATTTTGGAGGGCTTTTGGGTGGGGTACTTTTGGGTGGCGGCTTTGAAGATTTTGGAGGTGGGTAATTAGTAGAGGGCTTAGAAGGTTGAGATTCCTTCTTTGGAGGACTTGGGTAGTAGTAGTAGTAGTTGTGGGAATGGGATTTTGGTTTGGGGCTATAAGTGGGTTCATCTTCTTCCTGGGAAGGGTCAGTATAGTAGACAACTGTTTCTGGATCGGGCTGCTCGTAGACATAGTCTTCCCTGATTTTGTATGGCTTGTATTTGTAATGTTTGTTTGTCTTGTACTTGTAATGTTTCTCTTTCTTGTAAAGCTTCTTCCCATATACTTTTTTGTGCGTATAATAAATGTCGTAGCCAGAATCATCATAGAGTTGCCTGTCATGCAGAACCTTCTTACCAATATCAAGTATTTTCTCACCATACTTATGCGCTTGTTTGTAGAGCGTGGAGTTCTTCTTTACTTTCAGAACTTTGGTGAAGAACTCGTCAGTAAGATGCTGCGGCCGAGATGGCAGATGGTCGTCATCGCCCTCGTCCTCCTCGGGATCGGGGTGGCATGTATCTTGGATGTGCTGCACCCAACCCTCGAAGCTGTTGAATACATCGACTACGTCAGATTGAGCTCCTTTGGGCGCTGCAAGGAAAAGCGCAGCCGAAAGGGAAAGGAAGACGTGGATTAGAAGTGGAAGCCTCATCTCCAAGGATGAGTAGTGATGTTAGATATTAGTTACGGACATGAGAGGCAGGAAGGAAGAAAGGAAGGAGGAGCTCAGTGCAGAGAAGAAAGTAAGTAGCGGGGTGCATTATATAGTCGGAGAGAGTTGACCGAGAGAGAGAGAGAGAGAGAGAGAGAGAGAGAGAGAGAGAGAGAGAGAGAGAGAGAGAGAGAGAGAGAGAGAGAGAGAGTGCTTACCACAATTCATCTTGTGTGTTTTAGAGACAGATACATACACAGACAGAAAGACATGGTTTCGAGAGACGTTGACCTTCTAGGCACAACGGCATATCCCCTCTCTTCCATTGCCCTGTTATTCCATCTCACAGATGAGTGCGCTCGAGAAGGCTCATTTTGTTTGCCAGCTCTGCTACATGCCTACGACGTTCTCACAATTACGGCCTTTGGTACGCCCCTCGTCCTCTTTGTCTCACAACCACGTTTCTGGCTCTACACTCCTACTAACATCACGATGCAGGTTTTTGCTCGCAAACTATTTCCATTTATAAGTCAGCCCGAATTATCTTGCTTCACCATTTGGCCATATTACAGCCTCAAATATTTGAATGTGTGTTTTCCAGAGAGAGAGAGAGAGAGCACAAATCATGAAGAATTTTATAAATTAAATAAGGCTACAATGAAGAATTTTAAATCGCCTACAATGAAGAGCTTACAATGATTCGTCGAATTCACCCTAATCACATAGAATGACTCATAGGATAAAAGAACATGATGACATTATTCCTATAACTGAGCAGATGCCTGTAATAATGTTAAAGTAGCTATCGCACAAGAGATCCAATTTTCGATGACTACGCAGATGTATTGTCCAGCATTTCGTACACTTAAATCTTCTTAGAACTCAACATGTATTCATGTATTTCGATAGTTCAAGCTGGATTCATTCATTCACGTAAATGGGATTTGAAGTGTCACGTATTGAGAGGAGTTTTGGCTTGTGATGTTGGGATAATGTTGCGTAAATTTTGCCAACCATCCACGCCTAATCAAGCCAATATGGATAGATATGTTCATCCATATTTTGGTCGATATGCTGGTCCCTCAATAAAAACCAAATCTAAAAAAGAAATCTTTAAGCATGCTTCTCCGCTATATTATTGGAACAGTTCTCTATGAGTAAAAATAGAGAAATAACATTATGAGCCTATTGTACTTATTGATGAAAATGAACTTAAACTAACACGGAAATTTCGACTACATATTCCACAAAAAAAATTATCTTAATGCATGGTGAGAATATTGAAAGGACTGCATATATATATATATATATATATATATATATATATATATATATATATATATATATATATATATATATATATATATATATATATATATATATATATATATATATGTGTGTGTGTGTGTGTGTGTGTACTAATTACCTAGATTTGAGAAAGTGTAATCATACCGAAACATTCACATTCAAAACCATAGAACATATCAAAAATTCAAAAAAAGGAAATAAGAACCATAATTGTAGATATACATCCACTATTTTAATGTATATTGTTTTCGGAGAATTTACAACAATATCTATTAGCACCTCTAAAACCTTGAAAAACATATCCATAAACATAAATGTAGGGATGATATACAATATCTTAAGCACAACCATATTCATAGCCTAAAAGAGCATTACCATCAGCATATTCTATAAAATCATAATGATATTTGTATCTAAAAATTAAATCTATTGCCAAAATGTTACATATATTTAAAAATTTTCTGTATCTTGAAAAAACATACGCATAACCGAAGATGTGGCATGTCATAGCTTAAACACAACTGTAAAAGAGAATCCGAACAAAAGCATATCCATTAAACTCTAATAGTCATATACATGAATTTGTGTAAGCCGAACAATACAACCACATTTTTCATAATCATAAGCACATCCATAATGATGTAGAATAATCAGTTGACATAACCATACACTTTCATAGCCATAACAATAAGCATAAGCAAAACCATAACCAAAAAATGATAACAATTGGAATCAATTCAGTATACGCAAAAAGATATAAAGTCAAACTAATATTGATTGAGAAATGCTTCCAAGTGAATTGTGAGCAGAACCAAGAGTCACAAAAACTAATGATATAAAATGGAGTGTTTTAAGTAACATAAATGAGTAGAGTATTTATAAAGGAATAAAATAGATGGATTATAAACTATTATAAATTAAGTATAATGTCCTAGTAAACAATTTGAAAACTATTACTGTTATTGAGCTAGTCAAAGTCAAAATGATCCAAGTCAAAATGGTCAAACTAAGAGTGGTCAAAGTCAAGCTCATCAAAGTAAAAGGGGTCAAACTCAAGTTGGACAAAGTCAAAGTGGTCAACAATAAAGCTAGTCAAAGGTGAAAGTGTTGACTTTGCAAGTGATGCATAGAGGGTGCAAAAGTGCAAAGTGGTGCATAGATGGTGCGCAAATGGCCACGAGCAAGGTGCATAGGTAGTGTACAAACAATTTATTCACAATGGTTATGGTTTTTGCAAAAGTTGAGTGCAGGTTGCAGATTATCTTTCTATAAGGTTTTCAAGGGTTTTAAAGTGTTTGAAATGCTCACGTGAACCCTCCCTTAGGCACACATGTTGAAGAAATAAAGACAAAAGTGAAGGCATATGAACACGAAGTGGTATGCAAAAGTGTTTGTTTTTCCTCTAAAGTCACTACAGTAGAAAATAGAGAGTCCTAGGCTATACACATTTTTAAACATTCTTGGGACATCAAAGTGAGCAACAAGATACTGTGTCAGTTAGGAATGGCATACATAACTGAATCGACACACAAGGAATGAGCATTATTCTTAGAGTTAGACTAAGAAAGTCAAAGCATAATCTACACTAGGAGAGAAGAGCAAGAGTGATTCAACAAGAGTGCGACGTAGAGAAGCAAGTGAGAGAAAAGTATGCAAGAAGTGTGATCTAGTGTGTAAAGAAGGAATGTAGAGATCTAGTGAGGAAGGAAAACAATGTGACACAAGGTACTATTGAGGAGGTGTGCATGTCAACACAAGGAGTCCCCCCCTCCTACCAGCCTATTGGAAGCTTGAGTGCAAGGTGTGCACAAAAGCAAGCTCTTGGAGAAGGTGGGAGTCTCCTATAGAGAAGCCTGGTGGCATAAGGAACTTTGGGTATCTTGTAACCTTGTGTGTGTGTGTATGTGTATGTGTGTGTGTACTCTCTGGGATTAAGCACTCTGCATAGAGAACAATTGGTTTTGTTCTATACATCATCATTTTATTTTCTCTTTGTAATTAATATATAGAAGCTTTCGGTGTCTGTATTTAACTTCTTCTTCTTCTTCTTCTTCTTCTTCTTCTTCCTCCTCCTTCTGCTACGAATACTCAAGTTCCTTTCTGCACAAGAATCCCCTAACAAAATTTGGCACACCTGAGTGGGACCACAAGGAGTCTTGAGCATAGGAGAAACAATATTTGCAAAGTGTAGAAGAAGTGCAAGGATATAGATAGTGTTGGTTTGAGAGGTAATTTTTGTTTCACTTGAAATTCTCTTAGCCTAAGAAGGAGAATGAGTAGCTCATGCCCGCAACCCAGTTTCAAACTTTGAGGGTCCCTTGCAAAGCAACAAGAAGAAAATCTATTTGAAGTTCAACCAACCCTCTTTCATCAACATCATCAATATTAAATATGATGGATTAGGTAGACTTAGAAAGTCTACTCTCTAGGTTAAATATCAAATTTCCATCTTTCACGAGATTAACACAAGAAGACCTAGATGAACATATTCGAAGATTTTTCGCCTTATGTAAGACAAGGGGTCTAATGGGAAGGGAAGATGCATTTTGAATTCTTTTCCCAACAACATTCGAAGGGTTAGTAGATAAACGGTTTAGTCAATTTGTGGATAATCATTTCACTACATGGGATTTAATGAAGGAAGATTTGAAAACACGATTCCAACAAGAGAACACATCTGACATTATTATTGAAGAGTTAGAAAATCTAGCACTAGGTCCTTGGAAGACGTTTCTAGAATTTGTCACCAAATCCAAGGCAATGATGGCTAACTTACTAGACCCTCCCCATGACTTCTTCATCAAAAAGTGGTTGGCTAAACCACTTCCAATCTCAAGAGAGTGTAAAATTAAAGATTTAGTGCTACCTACAACAACAGTTAAAGGCTTCATTATTACAACCATGAGACTGGGGCACATTAGGAATCAATATGGGACAAACTCTTCTAGTACATCATATCCTATAGAATCTAAGGTCACAGTAATTGAATTAAGGAAGGAACGTGAGATCTTGAAAAGGAATAAATCTCACAAAGAGGGGCAAAGTGTGGTAACTTGATTGAGGTGAGAAATTGAGGCCTTAAAGCTACAAAAAGAAGAGGACGCCCAAGCAGAAGAGTTGGAAAAAATTTGATAGGAACTAAAGAAGCTCCGAGGAGGTGGGATAAAAAATGGATTCTAGTGCACCATGTGCAACAAAAAAGCTCATGTGGTAAGTGAGTGCCCTCTTTTAAGTGCGACTTGCCAATTATGCAGGAAAGTTGGTCATGAGGCCTAGAATGTTAGTCAAGAGGGATGTTTGCACAAACATATTTGACAGAAGGAGGAGCCCAACCACAAACTAATATGATGGTAACTGCACCTAGTCAAGGTAACTCTTACAACCCTTGATCTAGGGATAACCTTGGAAATGAGCCTAGGAGGCCAATCACTTATTAGAAGTGGAGAATGTGGGCATTACCAAAGCGAGTGTCATCTACTAGAAAATGCATCTCCTTGTAGAAAGTACACTGAGGCTAGGGATCATTATACCATTTTTTTCCAAAGAACAAAGCTCTACACCCAGGACTTACATAGAAACAATCTTGGTGAAGAAAGAGAAACTTGCAAAACAAGTTATTGTACCTTCACCATCTACTAGGGTAGTGTAGCAAAAAAGCTCATGTGGTAAGTGAGTGCCCTCTTTTAAGTGCGACTTGCCAATTATGCAGGAAAGTTGGTCATGAGGCCTAGAATGTGGCCATTACCAAAGTGAGTGTCATCTACTAGAAAATGTCGCTCCTTGCAGAAAGTACACTGAGGCTAGGGATCATTATACCAATTTTTTTCCAAAGAACCAAGCTCTACACCTGGGACTTACATAGAAACGATCTTGGTGAACAAAGAGAAACTTGCAAAACAAGTTATTGTACCTTCACCATCAACTAGGGTAGTGTAGTTAGAAGAGATAGAATCTTTGGTTATGCAAATAAGAAGCAAATGAAAAGCTCAAATGGACATAGGCCAACAGTCAAGTAATAGTGAATTGAACAAAGGCACTGGGATATCCGAATACAAGGTCAATGACTTTAAGATACAAGCCAAAGAAAAGATCTCATAGGTACTAATGATGGCATTGGGTATGCATTCAATAGGGCTCATGGGGGATTGTAACAATCAAATAGAGCCCATGCTCTTAAGGAATTTGAGGATTCAAGACTATTCAAATCAATTAAAAAGGAGGTCAATATTTTTTATTTAATATATATGGATGCAAAATTCAATTAGAGGTCTTACGTGTCATTGATGAGGCCTCTACAACCACTTTATTGGAAAAGATTGCTACTTTGAGTAAGGATAAAATTGTAGGGGAAGCTCCCGTAACAGATTATAAGAGCCCAGACCTAATTGTGGATGGAAGTTTTGGCATTAACTTGATGCTTGAACATACCATGAAGAAGCTTTGAATCTAACCTTCAAGAACTATCAACTTCACTGTAACATTGGCCGACAAAACATAGTAAGACCTACGGGGGTGGTCCGTAGAGTACTAGTGGACATACAAGGTAACATCTTGAACTTGGATTCTGTTGTCTTAAGGCTACCATAAGTAGAGGGAAGTTTCCCACTATTGATTGGGAGACCTTGGTTAAGGCATGCTAATGTGCTACATGATTGGGGAAAGGACACTATGTGCGTGAAACAAGAGAGAAAAGAGTTGCAATAGATATTTATAAAGGAAGGACAAGACAACCAAAGACATCCTAGTAACATGCAGACAATTGGTATTTGTATGGAAAAATATATGTTGGACAACCATGAGGTGGATTTATATGAAAACGACAACATGTGAGCTTGGCTACATGGAGAAGAGTCATCTTCCTACTATGGAATTCTTCCAAACAAATCAAGGAGAGAGGAAGTCTATGAAGGAAAAGAGGATATCATTCACGTTACTGATTTCAAGTGAGCTAGTCAGAAGCCATAGAAGAAAGAAGAAAAGAAGTACCTTTAAGTGCAACATTAATGAAGCTACTTCAGATCCTACATCAGTGGCCACTTTGTTATGGATAATGGTATGTATATCATCTCTTGTGATAATTTTTATGGTACTAAGTGTACCGCTTTACAAGAATGTGAAAGAAGTACCTACAAGTCGTTGGAAACATAGGATTCTAGTGGTTGAAGAAGCTAGAACACTAGGATGAAAATGTTATGAGTTAATTCAAAAAGTACCTAAAATAGAGAAACAAAAGATGGAGTATGCGGGAAATATTATTCCAATGAAGGATTCAGGGTGGCCATATCAGATGGTCAGTGTGCCCAAAAGGAAGACAATTCGAATGAAGTGCGATAAAGTTAGAGACTGTGGAGGGCAAAGAGCTAGCATTAGCCATTATATCTAGGCTTTTTTAGAAGTTTTTTGGAATTTTTGAGATTTTTAAATCTTATCTCAATGTTATTTTTCTTCATTAAAATACAAGAAGAAAGGAATCTCTCTATGGTATAGTGTTTGAAAAGTTATCTAGAAGGTATATTTTCCAAAAAGAGAAAGCAGTCCCCAACTTTTATTTTTTATTCCTCCAAAAAAAATCTCTTTACCTCTCTCTACCTTCTCTCTCTACCTTCTCTCTCTACCTTCTCTCTCTACCTTCTCACTCTACCTCTCTCTATCTTCTCTCTATCTCTCTCTACCTCTCTCTACTCTCTCCATCCTTTCTCTACTCTCCCTCTATCCTATCTCTAATCTCTCTCTACCCCCCATCTCCCCTCCCTGTGACGGTCCAAGAGGGGTTTTCACCTTTGCCTACAAGGAGAAGGATGTCCATAAGTTAAACGGGAAATCCCCTTAAGTATCCCAGAATCCAAAGCGGGACAAGATGTTGGGTGGCCAAGATGCTCCCTGTAGCAGAAGTGAGACTTAAACCAGAAGATGAGAGGGTCGGCTGTTAAAGGTGGATGGGCCTTGCAGGAATTAGTGGTCAAGTCCATGGTTCTTGTTTGCTAAGAGGCATAGTGGCTCTCCTTTGCCACACACGTCCAAACCCCCTTTGAGTGTGCATGCAAGATGAGGGAAAGGCTCGCCCGATGCCAGTCTATCTGATAGTCAAGGTACAAGACCCATCAAGGATGGACTGGGGGCCTTCCCATTGCCAAACATGTACCCATGATGCAAGGGAGAATTGATGCGCCCAACAAACATGAGGAAGGGAAGACTCAACACTCATGCCCTTGGTTCTTTGTCGCCAAATGTTGGGGGCATTCCTAGTTGGTCCACCATCCAGAGGCATGCATGGTTACACTTCCCTTATGATTGTGCACAATTTGGCAGAGTAGGGAAAATTACCCAAGGACCAAGGTGTCTTGGATAGAAGACTAGGTAGGCACACAAAGGGGCATGAAATCCACCCCTTGTGCGAGAGACTTTGCATCCTCTTGCATTCCACCTATGGGCCCTAGAATGGTTCTTGTTTGTAGTGAAGTCAAAAGGGTGACAATTGTGATGGTTTATGAGACTTTGCATTGTGTTCTTACCCTCAAATTTGGGGCAATGTCCTTAATACCATGGGTTGGCATGCGAATGCATATCTATGAAAAACTTAACTTAATCCAAGAGAGGTGCGAACCTAACACTAGTGGTTTGGCTCAAAGTAAAGGGACTACTTCAAAGAAGGGATGGCTTGCCCCACTCCGATTGCATCGAGACAAGCGAAGCTCCACATGAGCCAAATCTTCATAAGTGCGGGACCTCCTAGTTTTGTTCATGGCACCTTTGCGTCTTGTTATGTTGAATGTGCCGATTCCATCCAAGGGCTTCCAAGAAGGTCCTACTGTCAAAAGGATGTCCGGTCCCTCTAAATCAATTCATAATTGGCCATCCATGTGCCCTTCACCGTCAAAACAATTGATTGGGCCATTCTGCTCAAAGCAAGAGCCTAAGTAAAACACTAAGGCTCCAAGCTGGTTCTTGGTTAAAACTTCTCCCTGACTAGGGCATACATAGCAATATGGGACAATGCCCATTTTGTAATGCCTAGACGACAAGCATGAGCCAAGGTAACTCGCACCTAAAGGAAAGGGGCCTATCGATAGCCCATAGCATTACATTGCATAAATGGCACGGACACACCATGCATCATTGTGACCAACATCATGTGTGGCTTATAGTGGTGAAGGTGACTTATGATGTTTATTTTAGTGACTTATGGCACTACAACTTATACCGCATTCAAGAGACTTAGTGCACGATGCAATTTATGCATGTCGGATGGCTAAAAAACGGGCCTATCGACAACCCAGACAACATGTGGCAGAAGGCAAGGATGTGTGATGCATAGAGAATCTTAAATTTTTGTTGGCAGGTTTCCTTAAAACTTTGCCCTCTCCATGAAGGAGCCCATCGACACCACATACACAAGGTGTAGATGGAATAGCAAGGCCACAAACCGATCGGCCACATGAGAATAGGCCTATCGATGGCCCAAACCACAATTCACACAAGGCACAAATGTGCACTGCATGGAGCTACTTACGTTCAAGCTGGCTGATTCACTTTGAAATTATGCTCGGCTGCAAAGGGACCCGCGGATGGCACCCATAAGGCACGGATGGGAGGCCAAGGCCACGAACCTACCGGCCACATGAAAATGGGCCTATTGAGATCCCTAGCTTTGCCTCACACAAAGGCACTTATATGTGGTTCATGGTGTGTCGTACATTCACGCCCACCATTTTACCTTGAATATTTGCCCCATCCACGAAGGGACCCGTGGGTGGCATTCACATAGTGCATGATGGGAGGGAAAAGCCACGAGCGTGCCTGCCATCGTTTTTCCCATAGTACATTCATCGGCCCCACATGGCTCCATAAGAAGCACAACACTTGACTTGATAACTCTAGGTAGGCCGTCTGAAGAGTAAAAGATAGGGACTATATTCCACCTGAAAAGATTTTGGCTGGAGGGTGTTCACAACCTCGACCGATGTGATACCCTCACAGGAGAATAGGATTTGATTGGATTTTTCTTCCATAACTTTGCTTAGCTCAAGAGTGAATCAAAATAAATGATATTAAAATTTTTTCAAAGGGATAGGTCTTAAAGTTGATAAGAGGGTTACACATGTTTATGTTTTGGCACATGGAAGCATCACGGTTTTCCATAGCACTCTACCAAGCATGGAGGGACTGCCTTGTGTTGCTTACAAACTTAAGTCTCATGGACGAGGCCCCCCAACCCCAAAGGGATGCAGCCTATGATGCCTCATGCCACTAATGGCGCTACGCCGGCCGAGAGAACAAGGGGGCCTTGCGGGCATATGGAGGACATTACCTCCCACCTCATGATGGTTGCCATGGAATGAATGTTGTAAGTTTAGCTAATGAGGGAATGAATAAACAAGAGTAGGCTGACAAGCTGGTCATGCCCATAAACACATTGATGGGCAAATCATGGTGCCTTACAATAGGAGCATAAAATATTGGGGTGGCCTATCACGTCGACCCCCGGAATTGTGCCACTCGGGTCTAAAGCTTTGATGTGTTGCCATTTGCTGACAACCCAAGTGAGGGCTAAGGATGGAAGTTGCGACATACATAAAAAATGTAATTTTTGTATTTTGCACCAAAAGAAGCGGATGTCCAAAACCGGGGACCAACAATGAATGTATCTCATGTAAATTTTGTTTTGCACTTTTCTACCAATGGGCTCAGGATCGGCATCGTCGATAGTGGATTCACAAACCAACCAAGATTCCAAGCTTCTGATACCAAATGTGATGGTCCAGTTCCAAGAGGAGTTTTCACCTTTTCCTACAAGGAGAAGGATAGCCATGAGTTAAAGGGGCAATCCACTTAAGTAACCCAAAACTCGAAGTGAGACGTGATGTTGGGTGGCCCGGAGTCCGGTTGTAGCAGAAGTGGGAGTTAACCTAGAAGATGAGAGTGTTGATATATTTAGGTAGTGATCTGTGTGAACACTCTAGGACCGTCAAGGCACTTTTTTCCCTCTTTAGGAGGTTTTTCCCCTCGGGTTTTATATACGGCTATTGTCCTAACAGGCTACTCATCTTTCGTAGATTCTAGTGGTAATACATTCAATATTGTGTGTTGTGCTAAAAGCTTCTTCTTATTCCTTGTGCTGCTCGCGTGCTTCCATAGAGGTCTAACTCCAACAATTAGTATCAGAGCAAGTCGTTGCCTCATCTAGGGCATCGTCAGCACTCCTCTAGTTGCAGTCTCAGAGTCACACAAATTTTGGTGAGCATACTTAGGGTGTTTTAGAGATCAGAATTGCTTCGCTTTGTGGTCCCAAAATCGTGTTCTGAGCTCGTTTCGACCTCGGAATGCACTATCGTAGTGCTTGTGTAGGCTATTTCTTCTTTTTGTGCCAAAGGTATATACCAATTTTGGTTTGCCAATATAAGCGTCGACAAGTCTACTACAAGTTTAGCAAAATTTGTCTAGGTAGTTTTGTTCAATGTTTTGAGATACAGTAAATTTTTCGCATCAAGGTATTTTAGTCACGGGTCATGGCTCAAGGCGTGATGTATTCTATATGTTGGTTGTTGAGGATAAGTTGGATGGTACCAATGAGCCGTTATGGGCTTATATGATGCAGCATGTATTGGTTTCAAAAGGACCGTGGAATATTGTGTAGGGAATTGAAAGACATCCTATTACACCTGCGACTATAGGTACTACAAATACAGGTGCTAGAGCTGATGGAGATGGTGTCAAAGATGATGATATTATGTAGATTCCTGTTCTTGTTGTTGTTTCTATTGCAACTACTACAAAGCAAATTTGTTGGGATGGCAGAGATGCTCAGGCACATGCATTGATAGCTTTGTCAAACGTGCCATTATTCCTGACATTCGCTCTTGCAAGATAGCTAAGGATGCTCGAGATACACTTACCACATTGTACCACACTAGGAATGAGGCTCGTGTTACTTACCTCCGAAAGCAATTAGAGAGTGAGCACATGAATGAAGGTGATTCTATGGATAGTTTTCTCACAAAGATCAAGAACTTGAGAGAACAATTGATTTCTATTGATGAAGTTATACCAGATAGCTCACTTGTGCAGACCGTTCTAAATGGTCTCCCTGACTCATATCAGAGTTTTGCTTCTACTCTTTATTTGAGGATGAAAGGCAATCCAAATACCTTGTCATTTGAGGGTATCTGTTTTGTTGCAAGAAGACCAGTCTAGGCAGAACATGTCTATTATGCATGTTGCACATCAAGCTTTCTTGACTAGTCAGAAGGGCAATGGTAAATGGAGCTTTTCTACTAGTAAATTGAAATCTGCAAATGATGCACATTCAAAGAAGGAAGAAAAAGATGAGAAGAAATCAGAAAAGCAAAACTTGTTCTGCAAATACTGTAAAGAAAATGATCATGTTATCAAGAGCTATCCAAAACTGGTTGCTAAAGAGGCAAAGAAGAAAGTGGCCAGAATGGTTATTGCAGAGGCCTCTACTCGAAAAATAGAATCTTCTAATTGTGTGCAGGAAGAAGAATGGGTGCTTGCTACCCTTTGTAGTTTTAGGCCCATCTTTGCATGAGCAATTCATGTCTGCAGTGGACTCGGATGTTTGGTACTTTGATGGTGGGGCGACCAAACATATTACCTTGCAGCACAGTTTCTTCTCTTCACTCAAACGTGCCCCTATAGGGAATACTGTTACCTACACCAACAACTCCTCCTATCTTGTTATGGGAGTTGGTAAGAGCATTTTGACTACTAGTGATGGTAGTTCTTTCACTTTGTCAGATGCTTTGCTTGTGTCGGGGATCAAGAAAAATCTGTATTAGTTTCTGCATTAGCCAAGATTGGCTTGGTTGTGAAATTTGTTGATGATAGATATATGGTTCATGATCTATCAAATGGCGATGTCATTATTGCTTCTCGCATTTGATGTCGTGGGCTGTATAAGCTCATAGAATTTGAAAGATCTGTAAATGATTTGGCATGTGCAATACATGATTCTCAGGCTATGTCAAATGCAAAGCTTTGGCATGCATGCTTTGATCATCTGAATTTTTCTAGTTTGCTACACCTACAGAAACTTGAAATGGTGTCCTCTTTGCCCAAACTTGAGGCACCCAGTAAACATGTATGTGAAGGTTGTATTTTTGGCAAAATAGCGTTCTTTCCAAAAGATGGTTCAGTTCCGGCTACTCAGAAATTGTAGCTTGTACATAGTGTCGTTTGTGGTCCTATGCCGACACCTTCTTTTGGGAACTATCTTTACTTCATAACTTTCACTACAAGGAATACGGCGTATAGCGACGGTTAAGGCGACAGAATTTCGTCGCTATAGAATTGCAACATGCATCGTAATTAGCATCGCGTGAAGACTGTCGATTAAACGACGAAGTGAACGATGTTTTTTGTGACTTGTGGCACGACGGGGCTGCGAGGCTCCCATACAACGTCACTAACACGACACTTTTAAATAGTGTCGCATAAGCGACACTGTTTTGCGTCGCATAGGCGACGATTATCGACGTCGCATAAGCGACACTAAAAACATGTTGTTTATGCAAAGACAGGTAGCATTGCTTACACGACGGTCTGTTGACGGACAAAAATTAAAATGTTGGAGGCTCTTTGATCAACATTTTCACGCATCCAATCGAAGAGATCTCCAACATTCGCAATTGCGTTGTGCTTAGGAGCTGAAGCAAGTATATGAAGAATTGTTGTTTTGCCTAAGCTCTCTCTTATTGTCTCCCTCTGTCTCTGCTTCTCTCTTTCTACATCTTTCTCTCTTTGAATTATCTCTCTCTCTCTCTCTTTATTGCAGGTTATTCAAGAAGCTAAGCAAGCAAAAAGTATGGCTAACTATTGTAAGTACAATTTCTATTCTTTGTATATCATTTGAATTGTGTTATTTTCATTAGATAGCATACTCACACTTATTGATATGCACTTATACACTTATACATGATGAAGATGCACTTTCACACATATACACATATACACATGCACATACACACACATATATACACACAGATACATGTGCACATACACTTATACATACACACATATACACATGCATATGCACAAACATTTCTACAACCACATAAAAAGACTTACATGCATGCATTATTGCATATATATATATATATATATATATATATATATATATATATATATATATATATATATATATATATATATATATATATATATATATATATATATATATATATATATATATATATATATATATATATATATACATTAACATAGATGCAAATACATGATGCACATCCACATGCATGAATATTCACATGCATGCAAATGGAAATGCACATGTTTCATACATATACACATGCATATACATACATTATACACATATATATGCACATACATACACACACATATAGACATGCACACACACATGCACATACCTACATATACACATATACATGCACATACATATACACACATATACACATGCACATGCACATACTCATACACACATATACACTTACACATGCACATGCACATACTCATACACACATATACACTTACACATGCACATGCACATACATACATATACACACACATACACATGCACATACACACATATACACACGCATACATATAAGCTTAGGTACACACATATGAATGAATTATATAATTAAAGTATTAAAACACATACACATGCACATACCTACATATACACATATGCAAGCACATACACACATATACACATACAATTATACATATACATGCATATACATATACACACACTTACACATGCACATGCACATACTCATACACACATATACACTTATACCTGCACATGCACATACATACATATACACACACATACACATGCACATACATACATCTACACACACATACATATATACTTAGGTACACACATATGAATGAATTATATAATTAAAGTATTAAAACACATATACACATGCACACACACATGCACATACCTACATCTACACATATACATGCACATACACACATATACACATAGAGTTATACATATACATGCATATACATATACACACGCATACACATGCACATGCACATACTCATACACACATATACACTTATACATGCAGATGCACATACTCATACACACATATACACTTATACATGCACATGCACATACATACATATACACACACATACACATGCACATACATACATATACACACACATACATATACACTTAGGTACACACATACTCATACACACATATACACTTTTACATGCACATGCACATACATACATATACACACACATACACATGCACATACATACATATACACACACATACATATACACTTAGGTACACACATATGAATGAACTATATAATTAAATTATTAAAACACATATACACATGCACACACACATGCTCATACCTACATATACACATATACATGCACATACATACATATACACATAGAGTTACACATATACATGCACATACATATACACACACATACACATGCACATGCACATACTCATACACACATATACACTTACACATGCACATACATACATATACACACACATACACATCCACATACATACATATACACTACATACATATACACTTAGGTACACACATATGAATGAATTATATAATTAAAGTATTAAAACACATGCTTAATATAAACAATGATTACAATCAATAGAACAAAACTCTTCATTACTTAATACCATACACATAATTCAAAACATAATTGAAATGAAAAATATATTGATAATATATATATATATATATATATATATATATATATATATATATATATATATATATATATATATATATATATATATATATATATATATATATATATATATATATATATATATATATATATATCAATGTAAATACATATAATCCAATGTCATAATCAACTAAAATCCTAATCATCATCATGATCATCATCATCAGTAGCAATATCATGATCATCCTGATCTTCCTCATCCTCATGGTCATGATCACCCTGTGACGATGGAGATCGTCCCTCCTCTGTCTGTCTCTCCACCTCATCCATATTTGTCTCTCCATAATACTCATGTATTACATATAACAAACATAAATAAATAAAACAATTAAACCATTCATAAAAATAAAATAATTATATAAAATTTAAAAATACTCACAAAGGCATCAGGATGATCTTGCATATACTCACTCAAACGCCGATATCCAAAATGTGTAGCATACTCGATCTCATCTTTCGTAGGATATCGGCCATAATCCTTCCGCTGCAATGAAACAAATAAAAAACATTAGTTACTTGCATTTTAACTAAAATAAAAAATATACTCACAATAACACATATACTTACAAATTTAGCTACAAAACCATTATGGCCCATTTGGCCTAGGTGCGATGTGTGGCTACCTTTAGAGAATTTGTCGATGGTCAAGCAAGCTCATAGCTAAATGAGAGCAAATAGAATTCTGGAAAAGCACACAATAAGCAATGTAATTTAGAAAGGAAGAGAATGTTATCAACTTCAGAGTGACAATTTCAATGTTTTGAAAGGATCTTAGTAGAAGATCAACTCTATCTTGTTTAGTAGCATGGGAAGTAGGCAAATTTTGTTTCTGTTCCAAATGAACTCAACATCGTTGAAGATATCCACTATACCATGATGGTAAAAAAATTTCAACAGACTATTCCTCTCTATGTAATTTATGAAAACAACCTTTTTATTGCATCGTTGATCAAAGCTAGTGAACATGTTGAAGTGATCATGATCAAACACGGCCAATGATTTGGTGAATCCCAAAAAAGCATGTGGAGAAAGGAATGAAAAGTACAAAGATTGAAAATATTTTAATTAAGAGTCTTGTTAAGGTTTATTGAAGAGTCCTTATGTCTAAGGATATCATATGATGTTAGATCTTAGTTATAGAAAATAAAGTTCGAAAGGAGGAAAGCAATGGGGAATTTCTAGGGAAATTCATTGTGTGCATTATCTAGTGTGAGATGGATGAATAGTTTGGGTTAGAGCGGATAGAGAGAGAGAGAGGGGAGAGATCTCAAATTTGAAGTTGTAGACAGAAGGGATCCGCTACCGAATTATTCCATCGCATTTGTTAGTGCACTTCACATTGTTTATAAGATTTGCTACAATTGTTACATGCCAAGAATCTTATCACAATTATGTCCTGGGTTATGCCCCTCATTCTCTTTCTCTCACATCCACAACTCTAGACCTAGAATGCTGCTAACATCTTGATGCAAGTTTTTCTCATAATAAATTTTCATTCATGTGTCAACTGTAGCTTTCATCAAAATCCAAAGACATCAAATTTAGATCCTTAATATCATGACAGAGTAGCGAGATGCAAAGAAATACACAATATAGTACATGTTTGTTCCAAGTGAAAGAGAATATCACATTAATGGAGCGTCTATAGGATTTTTACAACTTGTATATGTATTAAACAAAAGAACCATGATACAACCTTTGTATCAGTTGATGTGTTATTCATAAATCTCAAGGTTCTAAGCTTCAGAATGTGTTCTTGCTGTTAGTCAATAGTAAGATAAGGAATATCCTGAATATCCATGACATCCAAATGAATACATTAAGGTGAAAAATGGCTGAAAAGGGGTAGTTTCCTAATGATGGATTACGGAAATGGACAAATAGGGTCTTTCATTCTATAAAAAAAATATAACATTCATCTCTCTTTTATTCCTACAAAGAAAGGCTTATTTCTAGTAGACATGCTCTAGAAGCACTGCTAAGGTGATGGAATTTCTAATATTCAATGTAAAATTTTTTGTTTCACCACGCAATGCAAATCTTTAAATTTCCAAGAGAGAAAATAGTTGTTTAGATACAAAATATTTTTGGGTTCAAAAAATTCTATGATTTTTTTGTCACACGGTACATCTCAAATTAAAAGTTTGCAAGTCTTAGTCTTCCACATGTAGATCAAACTTATTGGTCTATAATACTCGTGAAGTTTTTGAGTGTGAATTTCCTAGTTTGAAATTTCTCTATTATTTATTTGAATATTTGAATGGCTTCTACATCTTGTCCTCCTTCCAATCATGTAACATCATGTCAATTTTACAACAAGAGACAAAATTCCTTATGGAAAGTACTTTCTGTATAGATAAATGATTGGGTGACTATGCTTCCTAGTTGCAAAGGTGCCCATAAAGTCAAATGAGATAAAAGAGATGGCATAAAAGACCACTAGAAAGGTCATATTGTCAATTTCAAATTAAGAAGAGATGGCCAGCTTGCAAGAGTTGAACATTTGTACATTGCTTAGGATCTAGTGCTACATAATCATCTATGTTTCCTGTCATATTGTAAGTAAAGTTTAATAATGCTCTTTAAGAATTTTTAATTTTTTTGTTTTACAAGATATCTGCTTTTGTGTTCCACATATTTTTCCTTCCAATGCTAAAGGGTGGCAGCGTGTTGAATTTAAGAGGAACATTCAGAAATCTTCATAAGGAATTTGCAAAATCTATGTATGTCATATAAAAATGTGTTACATTTTTCAATAACATTCAATTATGTTTCTATTTTGCTAAATATTAGGTATCGTCAGGAAGAAAGGTATATGGAAATCTTTTACACCTACTCACTCCTTTAATCTCATCATTAGATTGGGAGTCTCATAATCAATATACAGTTTCAATTTTTCTATACAAGAGGAAAAATGAATTCAAAGGGAAATGTCACCAAGCTGAATTGCTTGAAAGATTAAGATTCAATGATTTTGATGTTTTTGTAGTATTTTTGAAAAACATGTGATTTAAAAAAACAAAAACAGTGTGGTTGAATAGAGTTTCAAGCTCAGAGATTGATGATGTTTTAGGTAGGGATAGAAAAGAAGTTCAAAAACTATGTGACATCATTTTACGTAAAGTTAGTCCAAATTCTTTTCAATTACATATCATACATCTCAACATTCTCTAGTGTTAGGATATGACTATAGAGGGTGGATAAAAAAAACTTGGAGTCTTGAAACCCTCGGATTTAGAGGAGACCTCTACACGATTTAAGTTAGAATTACTCATGCATCCAAATTTTCAACCTTGAAAATGATTTTCAATGCAAATTGTAAATGCAAAAATATTAGAGGGGTTCTAGAATATCTTGATGAGGTTTTACCATAGTTTAGGTTATCAATTGATGGTGCAATGGTAAACATAAGATTAGAGAAAACATTGTCTTGTATTACTTGTCTTCCACCCAAAGTGATTAAGTTCCTACCTTTCAGAATGTAACCACTCTTGACACTTTTTTGTCACCAAAAATGATAATATTTTATCTTGAATGGGAACACACACATTGAGTGCTAAATATTTTTTTTCTTTCTTTTTATATATTTTAAATAGTTTCAATTGTTCAAAGACCTTCTCTTACTGAATAACACCTAAAATCTTATATATATATATATATATATATATATATATATATATATATATATATATATATATATATATATATATATATATATATATACACACACATACACACACACACACACACACACATATATATATATATATATATATATATATATATACATACATACATACATACATACATACATACATACATACATACATACATACATACATACATACATACATACATACATACACACACACACACATATATATATATATATAATGAAAAATAAAGATAAAGATGTTGGAATTCTTAATTTTAGTGATTCACAAGGCTATATATAGCATTTTAGGGTAGGAATATAAAAAAAAGAAAAAATGGAGGAGATACAAGATGCATCCAAATCAAATGATAAGGGATATGGGAGGTTCTTTGACTACCTAATCACTAGAATTGGTCATGTCTTTTGTTATATAACCTTTATGGAACACTATCAAAAGGCCATCAAAAGACCTCCGGTGGTCTTAATCGCTTGAAATGGTCCTGTGGTTTTTCTTTACAAAACAATTATTTATACAACATAGGTATTATAGATAAATCAAACGTAGATAAAGATAAAGAATAAAGACATCATTACAATAGGTAATGCATGTGTGACAATACATGAACAATTCAAGCGATGAGGGCCATACAAAGTTCCGTGATTGCTCTATTGGCTTGAGTGAGTTGTGCCTTTTTTCTTTTTAGAATGTTAGTTTATACAAGGCAAAGACTATAGTTTTTACATCTAAAGAGAAGTCTTCTAAGAAGAAGGAAGTAATATGTTTTTACTCCAAGAAACCTAGACATTTAAAAGCAGCATGTTATAAAAGGATTACACCAGAAAAGAAAAAGGCATCAGATAATGTTGTAGAAGATGATAAAAAAGGGAAATCTCAAGGTGATTCTTATGCCTATATCACTATTGAGGAAGTAGCTTTTGATTAGGAAGCTTTACAAGTTCTTTTAGCAAGTCCTTGGATATTTGACTCAAGTGCTACAAAGCATATGACAGGTTGCAGACATGTGTTTTCTTCTCATTCCTATTCTTCAGGTAGAAGAGTTACTATTGCAGATGGCGATGATTTGGATGTTGTGGGAATAGGTACAGTAACCCTAAAGTCAAGAGAAGGTGGTAATTTTCAGATTTCAGATGTTTTATATGTACCTGAAATGAAGAAGAATATGTTATCTATGTCTGCATTTTTAGGTGATGGTTTTAAAGTTGTATTTGAGAGAGATCTTTGTAAGATCTTATCACACAACGACAAGAAGTATATTTTACAAGGTGAGCATAGAGGATGGATCTTTGTTTTGTCAAAAATAAGTCAGGCATATGTGGTCAAATCTTAGTCACCGCTGGAAGATATGAAGCTATGGCATGAAAGATTTGGACATATTAGTTTTGGAGCTCTCAAGAGTATCAAAGACAGCGGAATGGTTGAGAGTTTAACCTCATTCAAGCTACCAGATGATTCAGATATATGTGAAGGTTGTCTTGAAGGTAAGATGCATAAACTACCTTTCAAGAAACATGGTCATATTACAACTACAAGGAAATTGCAGATTATTCATTCAGATGTGAATGGACCTATGAGAGGAGACTCTATTCAGGGTTTTAGGTATTTTGTTCTATTCGTTGATGATTTTACGAGGTATTCATGGATCTATGGCCTTAAGTTGAAGTCAAAAGTCTTTCCTATGTTCAAGAAATTTGTAGCTATGGTCGAAAATGAAAATTAGGAAACTATCCAAATTCTCAGAAGTGATAGAGGTGGAGAATACTTGTCAAATGAGTTCCATACATTTCTTGATCAGAAAGGTACTCGACAGCTTATTATTTCTTATACTCAAGCATGATGCTGACCATGATGGCATCCAAGAAGCATTCACCAAAATTCTTGTTTGATGCAGTACATACAGCTAATCACATTTTGAACACGTCGTGAAGTTATTCTTTCACATAATGCCTATATTGTTGAAAATAAGCTTTATAATAAAGAAGCACGAATTCAAGAGTTCATTAGTGAAAATGACTATGGATTTTTTAGAAAGATTCTGGATGTACATATTCAGCCATATCAGGAGGAAGTTAAAATTCCTAGGATTCAAGAAAGAGTTGAAGAAAGAGAAATTTCACAACCTTCTACAGATTAAGTTCCACATGAGACTTTGGTTCTAGAAATGGAAGAAGTTAGAGTTCTAGAAAGTCCTGGCACCTTGGCAGGACAAGTTCTAGAACCTATGGAAGCTGAAGGGTCAGAAAGAGTTTCACCACTATTTAAGGATACACCTACGTGATTATATCAGACTTGGAAAGATAGTGAAATAAAGACTTTTACTGGAAGAGCAAGGAGTTAGACTAGACAAAAACAATAAGATCATATAAGAACAAGAAGTCAGACTAGACAACAACAACAAAAAGATCATGTAAGTTTTGCTGAAGACTTTGAGATTATGATATTTTGGCACTTACGACTGTTGAAGATCAGCGTGCATGTATTAAAGATGCACTTAAAATTCCTATTTGGAGAAAAGCTATGCAAGAAGAGATTGATTCTATTCATAAGAATCAAACTTGACAGCTATGTGAGTTACCTGAGGGAAAGAAGGCTATAGGTGTAAAATGGATCTTCAAAATCAAAAGGAAAGCAGATTGTACTATTGATAGATACAAGGCCAAGCTAGTTGTCAAAGGATATGCACAACAAAAAAGGTATTGATTATGATGAGACATTCACTCTTACATCTAGGATGAATGTTATTAGGATAATACTTGCTTTAGCAGCACATTTTGGTTGGCATATATATCAACTTGACATTAAGATTGCTTTTCCTAATGGTGATTTACATGAGGATCTGTATTTTCAGCAGCCAGAAGGTTTTGAAGAGACACTTAGTGTGTAAGCTTATAAAAGTTTTTTAAAAAGTCACGAGAATAAAAAAATCTATATAAGGTAGTTTGTATCAACTGACACGAAGGGGAAGACAATGAGAGAGTCAGTTAGAACTCATTTTGTATGACTGAAAATAGTCGGACTTCTCTGCGTGAGAAAGCACCTGTGCATTTCTGAGTTTTCATAGTTATGGAAAGAGTTTATTACTTTCTGTGTATAATTCTTCTTCTTCCATCTCCAGAGTTTTTGTGTGAAATGATTTCAGAAGTTGAAATTTTCCAAGCAAGTCGATGCTTGGCATCGAATTTGTGGTGATAAGTCCGTGTTTTATTCTCTAACTATTATGTATTGCTAGAACTTCTTAAAACATGAGGTTTGTGGAGCAACTCGATGCCTGTTATCGAGTTTCAGCATAAAGTCGATGCATGGCATCGACTTCCCACATAAAAGTGGTCTTCTTCATGTGTGTGTGTTCAAGGGGGTAATTCTGGTGCTAAAACAGTGGCTGAAAAAGCTCAAAGTGGATGCCCGGCATCAACTTTTGGTTGCAAGTCGATGCTAGGCATCGAATTTTCATTTTTAGACACTCAGAATTTACTAAAGAAGGCAAAATTCCGAGTTTTGGAAAGTCATACAGGGTGATCTTGTGAAGGCCATAACTTGAGTTCTAGAGATTTGTTTCTTGCATATGATAGCTTGTTAGAAAGCTCTACTCTTCTAGTTTAATCTACTAAAATATCTTGGAGAAATAGTATTTGACCTAAGAGAAATTAGCAAAATACGAAAGGTATGTCATTTCAGTGTCTGGAAAAATATGAAGAAGTAAAGTTCTTGGTTTAGGCTATGATTTCTCAAAGTTTTGAGTGGCAATGAGTTAATGGTGACCATGGAGGTGTTCTAGTGTCACATTAATTCATTTCTTATGGTTTTTTACACATCAAAATTGACGTCCTTTGATGTATGTGATTCTTCTTTGGTCAAATTCAGGAAATCATTTCCCAAATCAGAGGGTAGCTTTATTTTCCTGTAATCATCCTAAAATCAAGAGTCATTTTCATCAAATACCACATCCCTACTAACTATAAATCCTTTGTTAGTGGGATTATATAACATATATCATGTCTGATTCTAATTATAGCCAATAAATATGCATCTTTCAGCTTTTGTATCAAGCTTTCCCCTAATCTTAGAGGATATGTGTGCATAAGAAATGCACCCAAAGATTTGAAGGTGATCTAATTTAAGAATGTCTTTTGCCATTCCATGCCTCAGAAGGTATCATCCCATCTAGAGACCTGGATGGAAGCCTATTGATTTGTTGGTACAGGACAATCAACAATTGGTGATTAAGAAGTCTAGAAGTGAAGAAATGAAGAAAAGATTGAAGTCCAATTTCATGAAGTAAAGAGAAGATTCAGATAGTAAAGTTCTTTAAAATATATGTACATTAACTTTGTAAATACTTCAATATACTTGAAGTAATGACGAATCAATACTCATATGTATATATAGATATGTGTAGATGGTCTTAAAAGAAGAGTGAGATGAAGCATAGATGAATAGATGATGTGTATTGGATGTATCATCCATCAGATGTATGAAGAGTTGAATAGAAAGAATGTTCAGAGAATTGCGCATCGATCTTTTCTCTAGTTCTCCTTCTGTGTTTGATTTTATCACAAATCATTTTGTACACATCTAAGTCCATAGTTAATCTATCTTTGGTTAAAGTTTGAGAGTCCAATTGCAAACAGGCTGAGAGAATTTTGTGTAGGAACATCTATGTGTGAGAAAGTGATGAGTGTCTTCTGAAATAGGCGCAGATTTGATGGTCAAAGAAATGATCAGTTCTCAGTGTACATTGTAAAGTTTTACACAAATGAGGAGTCAAAATCTAAGTTGGAAGGTAAGCCATCTATGGCTAAAAGCATTCTAGATTGGGAGAACTATGTGTTAGAAGTTGCAGGTGTCAAAGTCGACTCTACAGGAAATGAGTTTCAGACAAAGGTAGATTGTTTGATGCATTTCTCATAATCTACTGAAGCTTTTGAAGTCTTTTAACTTGGAGGAGGTGCGAAAACTCTAGGGGCACATCCTACAAAGTTTTATCAGAAACTTTACACAAATGATTAATCCATCAGTAATTAATGTGCAACAGACTTTCTGTGAAATGACTTTCTTGACAGTTAGCTAACTTCTTGATAGTTTGGTGATTGTCTTCAAAAATTGGTTGGAGTTTAAAGTTATTCTTGATATAGAGTTGGTCTAAAATCAAGAATAGCTTGTTCTTTTGGAGATTAACACTCTCCATCAGTGGTATCAGAGCAGGAAGTATCAAAATTTAGGACAGGAAGACCCCGACTGTTGCAGATATACAAGTTTCACATCTTGAAGGTTCAAAAGGATAAAGTGTGGAAGAAAGACTGAAGGAAGACACATAAAGGTTATCAAAAGGATCAGAAGAAGCAAGATTCAAAGCTAAGGTACATTCATTCCTTATAAGGATTAAAGATTTGATAGTATAGGTGAAGAAAGGATGGGAGATAGTCAGCAAATTGAGAAGTTGGATAGAGAGAACTATCCAACTTGGTCTATGAGAATGGAAGCTCATCTTAGGAGCAATAATCTGATGGGATACATCAGAGGAGAGGAAGAAAAGCCAGAGTTCAAAGATCCTAGTGTTCCAACTAGGGAGGAGCTTGCAGATATAAAGGTTTGGATGAAGAAGGATGCTCAAGCAAGGAGCATAATCTACATGGTAGTGAATGATTAGTTGCTTCCTCATATCAGAGGACTTGAAAGTGCAAGTGACATTTGGAATGCTTTGGAAGAGCATTTCCAAAATACAACCAAATCAAGGAAAGCTTCATTATGGGTAGAGTTTACTACCTTCAAGAAGAAGGCTTCACAATCAATATCTGATTATGTAACAAAGATGAAAGACATTGCTGATTCTTTAGGTGCAGTTGATGAAGATATTGAAGAAGATAAGTTGGTAAGAAAAATTCTCACAGAACTAAGAGGAGATGAGAAGTGGAAGCCTTTTATTTTATCTACAAAACTTTCATTAGATCATTTCACTCCTGATTTGAATCAATTGTTAGGACATATGCTAACTTTTGAGAATGATATCAAAGGAGATGTTGATAAGAGTGCAGGTCATGCAATGTATTCTAAAGACAAGAAGAAAGCTAGCAAAGGAAAGCAACAATCAGTTGAAGATGAAGGTACTCCAAGTCAAGCAAACTTCCTAAGAGGAAGAGGAAGTGGTAGAAGTAGAGGAAGAGGCAGAAATAACAAAGATAATGTCAGAGCTTGTTGGATATGTGGTAAGACCAATCATTTATCTCATGATTGTTGGCATAATAATCAAAACAATGCTAATTTTAATCACAACTTTAATCAAAGAGGAAGAGGTGGCAGATACCATAGAGGAAACTTTAGAGGTAGAGGTGGTAGGAATTCTTTTGGAAGAGGTGGAGGAAGAAACTTCCAAAATCAATCCTATAATAACACCTACTACAATTATGCATCAGATCAGAAAGAAGATTTGACTCTTATTATGAATGCAACATGTGAAGCCTCACATGAAGACATGAGAGTATTTTATATTGACTCTGGATGTAGCAATCATCTGAGTGGAAATATGGCTTGATGACTGATCTAGATAAGGCAATCAATCACACAGTTCAAACAGGCGACAATACAAAGCACAAAGTAAAGTGAATTGGTTCAGTTAAAGCCAAAGATGGAAGTACTCTCGTGAGTAAGGTTCTATATGTTCCTACAATTCCAAAGAACTTGATCAGTGTAGGACAAATTGTGGAAAAAGGATATGAGCTAAGGTTCACTAATGATGGAGTTTATGTTGAAGACCCTAGTCAAGGGTATAAATAAACTGTTATAGGAAAGAAGGAAGGAAGGCTCTTCACATTAAAGATACAAGGTAATGTTGGACATGCTATGTTTACATATGGAGAGCAAAACGTGTCTGAATTGGATCTTTGGCATAAAAGACTTGGACATTTTAATGAAAGAGGTATCAGAGAAATGATAAACAATTGTTCAGTGCTTGGATTGCGTAATGTTGCAGGTCAACACATGACATACATAAGTGAAGCATGTCAGTTAGGTAAGGCTCATAAGCAATCATATAATAAGCATGGTTTCATGTATTCAGAAAGACTTGAATTGATATATGCAGATGTGTGGGGTCCTTCAAAGTATTTGAGTATAAATGGTTCAAGATATTATGTCATATATGTTGATGATGCTACGAAGCGGATTACAATCTATGTGATCAAAGACAAGTCAGAAGTGTTTAATACATTTAAACACTATCATGCATATGTAGAAAGAATTACAGGTCAAGAAATGAAGAGACTAAGGTCAGATGGAGGGGGAGAGTATTTGTCTAATGAGTTCAGTGATTATTTGTGGAATGCAGGTATAAAGAGAGAGGTTACTTGCAGGTACTCTCCTCAACAAAATGGGGTAACAGAAAGAAGAAATAGAACTCTTGTTGAGTTTGCAAGGCCAATGATGAAGGAGAAAAATTGTCCTAATTATTTGTGGGCTAAGGCTGTGAACACAGCCACATATTTGGTCAATAGGTTACCATGTAAAGCCTTGCAGGGTATGACACCATATGAAGCTTGGTGGGGTAAGAGACCTACCTTGCATCATTGTAAAATATTTGGATGCTTGGCATACGCATATGTGCCATCACAAATGAGGCATAAATTGGAACATAAAGCAGAGAAGTATGTATTCATTGGTTATGATGACAAGCAGATGGGTTATAGGTTGTGGAGTCCATCCACAAAGCAATTCCTTGTGTCTAAGGATGTTACATTTGATGAGCAAGGTACTTTGTATGCAGGTACACTTAATGTTCATACAGATATTGAAGAAGTTGTAAATCAAAAGAAAGGTAAATCAAAGGTTCATATATTTGATGAAGATGAGAACAATGAAGTACAGGTTGAAGTAGAAGAAGTGCCAAGGTTTGATCCAGAATGTGATGAACTAGAAACTTCAAGAAGTGGAGAAGTTAGAAGGTCATCTAGGCACAAATGGCAACCTACAAAGTATAGCTATGATACTTCATTCTTGACTACTAAAGATTATGCTTACATGTTAAAAGCAGATGAAGATCCATCCACATATGAAGAAGCCAAAGGGAAGAAGAATTGGGAAAAGGCTATGCAAGAGGAGTATGATGCATTGATGGAAAATGAGACTTGGGATTTGGCTCCTAAACCAAATAGTCAGAACATCATTGGATGTAAATGGGTCTACAAAACAAAAAGGTTTGTAGATGGAAGTGTATCTAGGTACAAAGCCAGGCTTGTTGTAAAGGGATATGCACATACATATGGTGTGGACTATGATGAAACTTATAATCCAGTTGCAAAGATGACAACCATAAGGACTCTCATAGCAATTGCTGCTTGCAAAGGTTGGAAATTGTCTCAATTAGATGTGAAGAATGCATTTTTGAATGGTTATATTTCAAATGAAGTCTACATGGAACAACCAGATGGTTTCAAAGATCAAGTATATCCAAATTATGTGTGTAAGCTCAAGAGAGATTTGTATGGATTGAAGCAAGCCCCAAGGGCATGGAATTATAGGCTTGTAAAGTTCTTGAAGGAACTTGGATTTCAAGCTTCAAAGGCAGATAGTAGCTTGTTAGTCAAAGCAAGTGAGGATGGATTTATATATGTTTGTATTTATGTTGATGACATAATACTTACAAGAACAGATGACAAAGGTATACACATGATTAAGAAGCAGATGGAGAAAGAATTCAAAATCAGTGATTTGGGAAATTTGTCATTCTTTTTGGGAATGGAGATTTCATATACTCAACATGGAGTATATGTAACTCAAGAAAGGTATCTAAAAAATTTGCTAACCAAATTTAAAATGGAAGATTACAGGATAGCACCAAATCCAATGGAGGTGAATCAAAGATTGAGTAGATATGGAGGAGAGGAATTCAAAGATATGAAGCTCTATCAGAGTTTGGTGGGTAGCCTGATTTATGCTACATTAACAAGACCTGACTTATCATATGCATTTGGAGTTCTATCTCATTTCATGCATTGTCCTAGAAAGGAACATTGGATTGCAGGACAAAGAGTACTTAGGTATATCAAGGGCACACTTCAAGAAGGTCTATATTATGGATTTACTTCAGATACAAGAGTCAAAATATACAGTGATGCAGATTGGGCAGGTAATTCTGATGATAAAAGATCAACACATGGATACTTGTGTTATGTGGGAGACAAGCTAATTTCATGGTGTTCCAAGAAGCAACATATAGTTGCTTTATCATCCACAAAAGCAGAATACAAAGGCATGGTAGAAGCTGCAAAGGAAGTAATATGGTTAAAGACTCTTATGTAGAGTTTTGATATTGTTCAAAGTATTCCTATCATTTGTGGAGACAATATGAGTTCTTTATATTTGGCAGCAAATCCTGTATTTCATGCTAGAACTAAACATATTGAGATTCAATATCATTTTTTGAGAGAGAAGGTTGTTGATAAAGAAATAGAAGTTATGCATACCCCTACAAAAGATCAACTTGTAGATATGATGACAAAAAGCTTGAATGGACCAAAGTTGCAGAGGTTTAAAGATATGGCAGGAATAAAGAAGATGTAGGTAATCACAATTGATGATTGAGGGGGAGCTCTTGGTACCATACAATCAACAACTGGTGATCAAGAAGTCTGGAAGTGAAGAAATGAAGAAAATATTGAAGTCCAATTTCATGAAGTAAAGAGAAGATTCAGATAGTAAAGCTCTTTAAAACATATGTACATTAGCTTTGTAAATACTTCAATATACTTGAAGTAATGATGAATCAATACTCATATGTATATATAGATACATGTAGATGGTCGTAAAAGAAGAGTGAGATGAAGCATAGATGAATAGATGATGTGTATTGGATGTATCATCCATCAGATGTATGAAGAGTTGAATAGAAAGAATGTTTAGAGAATTGCGCATCGATCTTTTCTCTAGTTCTCCTTCTGTGTTTGTTTTTATCAGAAATCCTTTTGTACACATCTAATTCCAGAGTTAATCTATCTATGGTTAAAGTTTGACAGTCCAATTGCAAAGAGGCCGAGAGAATTTTGTGTAGGAACATCTATGTGTAAGAAAGTGCTGAGTGTCTTCTGAAAAGAGGCGTAGATTCGATGGTCAAAGAAATGATCAATTCTTAGTGTACATTGTAAAGTTTTACACAAATGAGGAGTCAAAATCTAAGTTGGATGGTAAGCCATCTATGGATAAAATCATTTGCTTAAATGGGTTCTAATTGGGAGAACTATGTGTTAGAAGTTGCAGGTGTCAAAGTCGACTCTACAAGAAGTTAGTTTCAGACATAGGTAGATTGTTTGATGCATTTCTCATAATCTACTAATGCTTTTGAAATGTTTTAACTTGGAGGAGGTGCATAAACTCTAGGAGACACATCTTACAAAGTTTCATCAGAAAATCTACACAAATGATTATCAATGAGTAATTAATGTGCAGCAGACTTTCTGTGAAATGACTTTCTTCATAGTTAGCTAACTTCTTGATAGTTTGGTGATTGTCTTCCAAAATTGGTTGGAGTTTAAGGTTATTCTTGATATAGAGGTGGTCTAACATCAAGAATAGATTGTTCTTTTGGAGATTAATACTCTCCATCATTATTAAGTATGTGGCTATGGAAACAGCCTTTACCCATGGTAAATTAGGGAAATTTTTCTCTTTCAACATTGACCTTGGAGCCTCTACCATTAATCTATTTCTTCTCTCTCCCACTCCAATTTGTTTAGGAGTGTACCTTAATGTATTTTTCTCTTTATGCCTTTGTTGTGTAAGAAGGAGTGAAACTCATGTGAGAGATACTCACCATCTCAATCGGATCTTAGCCTCGTCAAAATTTTACGTGCTTAATTCTTGACCAATGCCAAATAGGTCTTGAAACATGTAAAGAGTTCATCTTTATGCTTCATAAAATAAAGTATTATCCACCTAGTATAGTCATTTATGAATGAAACATAATACCTTGACCGTAAAATTGACGGCTTTCTGCTAGGACCCCATAGATATGTGTGTACTAGCTCCAAGCAGTCTTCATATATCTATCCTCTTTTGTTGAATGGTTGCCTATGTGAATTGTGAAATTGGCATGCTCCACATTTGTAAACCATGTGTTCTAGGACACATTTGGGATTCAAAGCACACTTTGATCCCATCATATCTCCCTCAATGTCCTTTCACCTATATGTCCTAGTCTCTGATGCCATCTCTCCAATTTAGATAGGGTTTGTTCCTTATAAATTAAGAGAGAAATAATTCTTTTCTCTTCAACTTCAAAGCTAAAAAGTCTACCAGATTTCTCACCTTTTGCGATCCTCTTGAAGCCTTCTTCAGAGTCCTCCACATATGCTCTATGCCTTATGAAGCTGACCTGTAAAGCCCTTATCAACTATCTGTACTCCAACACTGATTATATTTTTGGTTCTTTTTGGCACATATAATACCCAACTTAGAAGATTCATGTTACCATCGGATGCTTTAACATTTCCAAACTTCTTTACTGAGTGCCTAGTGACATCACCTCTCTGAACTTCATGCTTTCCTTTGGGTTCTTGAAGTTCAGACCATAATACTTCATTGCCTACTGCATGATTGGAGCAACCAACATCAATATAGAATAGGTACTCATCATTTTTACCTTGCTTGGCTTTCATATTCATGAGTAATAGGGAATCCTCTTGATCATATGTGTAATTGTTGTAGTCTCTCCTTCCTCTGAAGCCTCCTTGATAGTTGTTGTTGTAGCCGTGATTGTAATTGTGATGGTAGTTGTTTCGTCCATTACTGGACCTCCCTCTTGATTGCCATAGCCTCCTCTATGGAACCCTCTTTGTCTCTAATTCTTTGTGTTCTTGAAGCATTCATCTGTGGTATAATTGCTCAAGCCACAAATGTTTTGTTTAAAAAGGACTTCTGTCAAGTCGCTTTTTAATCTCTTTTGGGTTCTTGGGGATGGTAGGGGTCTGGAAATTCAGAGGCCCTTTACTTAATTTTCCCAATGAACCAGTTAATCACACAGTAACTATACGTCAGGGCGTTAACTTCTGTTACAGTTATAATCCTCCGTTTACGGTATCCTCACACAATAGATTATCATGCAGTTGTTCAATCACACAATCAAACAGACTTATTGATGTTAAGACAATATTACTATGTTAATAGTAAATTACGACAATTCAATAAGAACACATTTAACAGTATTCCAAATATCTGCAAATTATGTACCATAGCGTCTCCGTAAGATCGCAAATTGCCCAGACAGACAGTCTGGTGATTCCCGTCTCCTCTTTTGCCGGAGAACACCATAATGTCTCTTCATTAATGGAAAAAAAGGTTACATCGCTTCGCTATGCCCTTTCGGTGCGTGTGGTATATGAAAAAATAAATTTACATTGTGCCAATCCAACGGCCTAACACTGGCACGCACGGTGGACTTGAACCCGCAAAACTTAAGGCTCATCGACGATGCCTTGTATATACAGTGTTCTAACTAATTTGAAAGTCCTAGTTATTTTCTGTTTTAATGAGTCCAGCATCAGCTTTAAGGTTTCCGACTCCACCAACTGTGCATTAGTTCGTACTGAACTCGCCGCAATAACCTGACTCATCAAAGCATCGGTCTACATCTGCAAAAAGGCTTCTTGAAAATAAAAATCATTGGCAATGGCTGCATCTTGGCTCAATCTCATATCAGCAATTTGACCATCTATTCTGGATAGTCTCTCTGCTTGAAAGCCTAGCTACTTTTCTCTACGTTCCAACTCTTGAGCTTGATATTGAATTGTTTTATAATAAGCATCCCTTTCTTTCATAATACCTTCCATTTCCTTCTTTATCTGAATTGTCCGGGCCGTTTGTGTGTCCACGTCTCGACTCTTCTACAGTAGTTCCACAGATACTAGCTTTAATTCCTCCGTGTTCTGAATGGCTAAGTCTGCCATTTCTTATCCTTGAACGCAAGAGATTGACATGTTTGTCCAATAAGTGGCCCAGAGAAACCCGAACATCTTCCTTATCTTGCACCAATTGATTTAACTGCTTGATCTCTTCATCACGAGCAGCTAAAAGAACATCCTTGGCTTTTAACTCAGCCAATGCTGCATCTCGTTGGGCAATCAAGGTGTCCTGCTTTGCAATCCTTGTTTGAAGTTGTTGAATCTGCACGTGCAGGGCATGGTTCTCTGCCTTGACCGCATTGGATTCTTCCTGCAACGGAGCAATATCTGCCTCTAACAAATCAACTTTGTCTTACAGATCCTGTTTGATATTGTCGGTTACCAGCTTCATTTGAAGAGGTAATTGTTGAGAAAATTGAATCAAGAGACGACCCATTGATTCTAATTCATTAAACATTGGAATCGAAGAAGGAAGTGGAGGAAGTGGTTGGGATGAAGAGGCTGATAATAGGTGAGGGGAGGGTGGTGGAGAGTAATCGGGAGAAGATGATGGAGCAATGGGTACTTCAGGAACAACACGCTCAATGGGGTTCATTAGAGGAGGAAGGGGAAGAAGAGGGTTGTGCACCAGTACTAGTCCGGTGGTATCTTGCTTTGTCGCCTCAGTGTCCATCACAACATCAACCATGACAATCACTTTGTTTAATATTTTCTGCAATAATTTCTTTCACAACTTCGTGATTCTGCTGATGAGAATCCGCCCGAGAAGAAACTTCTTCGGAGTCTTCCATGTTGACATCTTGTTCCTGTTGCTTAAGTGGAGAAGAAGGAACGGAGGAATCGACATGGATAGATGTAGCAGTGTCGTGGAAGACTTCTTCTTCATGGCCACCAGTTGATCCCTGCACTTGACTTTCGGAGGGGCTTACACATCTGCGTTTTCGGCAAAAAAGTTGCAACAGGTCTGCATCATCATCTTCCTCATCCTCGAGCATTTGAGTAGATTCTTCATACAACAAGAAGGGAGTGGTTGGAGGGGGTTGCGCGGCTTGGATTGCTGGAAAGAGAAAGGTGAGGATATGGGGTAGACAAGAACGTGGAAGGTCACCCTTAATGACTTGATTGATAATCGTGACACATTCACGGTGAATGCGTCGGAAGTAAAAGGATGTGAAATTGACAGTTTCACGGGACGCAATGTCTATCATCGAATAGAAGGGGTGAGAGATACCATAGGTGCATTTTTGTAAGTTCAAAATAACGAGTAAAAATTACAGAGCTGTATGCTCCGGTTCAGGTCTACACAGAATGGCATACTCATTAGATGAGTGCCGGGGAAACAACACTTTCATGGTGGCTACGGGAAGAAGTGGACCATTCTCCAATCCTTCCCGAGGAAGTCGGAAGGCAACGGCAAATGAAGCTAAAGTAATAAGGACTCGTGATCGTAAACAAGCTATGGGCCAACACTGCTCTATAGGAGGTGTAGAGGCGATGGCAGAAATGATCTGCACATAGCATGGTTGACACTCCACTGAATGCCAAGGCAATTCAGCGAAGGCTAGAAGACCACGAGTGTGCAAATACTCACTTACCTCAGGAGTGAGTCCTACACTGAAGGTGGCAACATTCGCGAGAGCTTCCATGGCATGCACGAGTAAGAAGAACACAAAAAAACAAATAACGCATAAGCACACAAACACAATAGCGATTAACAGTAAAAGAAATAAGATGAAGTCGACACACGGGCAACATCAGGCGGTCGAAAACCCTAATCATCGCGCGGTATTGGAAAGATATCCGTCATAATTACGGCATGCATGCAGGAGTAGAAATAGTAACACAGGGCGGCGATTAATCATATTTTGATATCAAAACGAGGAGATTATGGTCTAGGGTCAATCGAAATACGGGGATAAAAAGAAAACAAGTGATACGTGAAAAAGATGAGGTACACATCATCGGTTATCGGTCAGTTGTTGATATGGGCGAAGCTTAGATCCATTAATCACTTTTGGCAGGGGAACTCCGGTTAACGTGGCCAACCAAAAAGTAGCGAGTCCCACCTGTTCAATAATTCGGTATGAACCGAACCATCGTAACTTAAATTTTCTAGCAGATCTGTTTGCTTTAGCATTATAGAATAAGACGAGTTGGTCAATCTTAAAGACAAGGGTTTTGAGAAAGCGATCATGAGTACGGGCTTGACGAAGCTGAACTTCTTGAAGGGTCATGAAACTTTCCCAGCGCTGTTCATCCAATGATCTGAGCGTATCTAACCGAAACGGCAACGATTCTTTCAGCAGCAATTTCTGAGCTAAGGCAACTCGTAGGCTCGGCACGACTACTTCCATCGGCGCAATAGCTTCCAACTCATAAGCAAGCTTGAACGGGATCATACCAGTAGCTACCTTGTACGTAGTTTGGTAAGCCCACAAAACTGCAGGTAGTAGCTAGTCCCAACGTTCCGGACATTCCAAAAGCAATTTGCAGAGCATATTCAACAGAGTCTTGTTGGTACTTTCAACCAGACCATTAGCACGTGGATAGTACAGTGAGCTAAATTTATGCATAAGCTGAAAACTTTGAGTCAACACTTGCATTAAGTGGTTGGAAAAATGTGTGCCTTGGTCCGTCACGATTTCCAAAGGTATTCCATATCCAAGGAAGACAGCCTGCATCAAACATTTTGCCACCAAAACAGTTGTGGCAGATCGTAAAGCCCAAGCTTCTACCCATCAAGTGGCATAATCTATAAATGTCAATATGTATCGATTGTTGGTGAGGGTTGCTGGTGGTGTTATAGGGCCAATAAAATTTAGACCCCACTTCTAGAAGGGTTCCAAAGGTAAAACAGGTTGAAGGGGAAAGAAGTGTCGCCGCAAAGGCTGTCCCGACCATTGACACTCATCACAGTGTAGCACATATTGAACAACATCTCGATACATGGTAGGCCACCATAACCCACTTTGCAGAATTTTCCAGTGGGTGAGATCAGCTGCAAAGTGTTCTCTAGAGGGTACTGAATGAGCCATAGCCATAACAGATTCCGCTTCATGTGGAGGAATGCATCGAAGGAAAACACCAGTATGATCTAAATAATACAGTTGACCCACAATCAAACGGAATCGTCGACTATAGATTGCAATTTTCTGCCGTAGAGCAGTGGGAGTATGAGGAGGCAGACAGCCGTTGGTGAGGAAACTTAGTAATGCATCATAATATGAAGGAGCAACAACAGGTGAAGCAAAGTCTTCAGTTGTTGTCTCAGTGACGTAAATTGCCGGTGTAGTGTCATCAACCCCTACCGGAGGCTCACCAGAATCCACTCGCGATAGAAAATCCACCAAAGCATGTGCTGCGCTGGGTCGATGAATAACGTCATACTCGAACTCCTGTAGTAGTAATACCCATCTTGCCAGTCTTCCACCTAAATGTTGCTGCCGGACCAAATACACGAGTGCGGCATGATCCACATGGAAGGTAAATTTTTGGCCCAACAAATAATGTCGGAACTTCTTAACAGAATACACCGACCCGAGACAATCTCTTTGGATCACTAAGTAGTTTCTTTCGGTAGGGGCTAATCAGCGACTGGCATAAAATACAAGCCGAAACCATTTGTCAGTTTGCTGCATTACTACACTACCAATAGCTATGTCCGATGCATTCACAAAGACATGGAACGCACGTTCCCAATCAGGTGGTTGCAAAATTGGGGCCTGCGTCAATAAAACCTTTAAATGATCAAATGCATTTTGGCACTCCTGTGTCCAATCATACTTTCGCAGAGCGCTGGTCATAAGTCTATTAAGTGGTGTTGCTAAGTGAGCTAACCACCGTAAGTGCCGGCCATGCCACCAGATTTGACCAAGAAAGCACATAACTTCTTTCGGTGTCGTTGGAACTAGTGCCTCCAACACGGCTGCTTTTATCCGGATCGACCTGTATTCCTTGTTTAGAGATCATATGTCCAAGCAGTTTACCATAGGAGACCGCAAAAACAGATTTGGTCGGATTCAAACATAAGCAGTACTCTCCACATTTTTCAAAGTAGCACCATAAATGATACAGGTGCACCGAATTCTTGCCAAGTAAGGAAAAATTATCCAAATATACTTACATAAAGGTAGTCCTGCATGCATCTTTGGAAGGTAATCGAGGCATTCCTTAAACCGAACCACATTACGGTGCAAGCATAGAAACCCCAATTCGTGATAAAAGTTGTCTTCGGTATATCCTGTTGTACAATCCTCACCTGATAATATCCACTGTACCCATCGAAAAAAGAATACATCTCAGTGGCGGCATTGAGTTTTTGATAGTCGACAGAGATACGCAACTGTTTATTTTTCTTCGGAACGATCACTATTGGCGATATCCACTCAGCATGCTCAATTGGTACAATAAATCCCACCTTTAGTAGACGATCAAGTTCAGCCTTAACCTGCGCTGCATAATTAGGATTCATTCTGTAGATCGGTTGCTTAATGGGTTTCGCATCTGATTTGAGTACCACTCGATGTTGATAAATCCATGGGTCCTGGCCTTTCATATCTCTATAATCCCAAGCAAAAGCATTAGAGAATTCATGCAAGAGTTGTACCAAATCATCTTGAAATGTCTCTACTAATCCTACCTTAATCTTAACTAGTCGCGGGTTGACCGTATCACCCAAATTGTACGTTATTAACTAATCTTCTGGTGCATAAAATTGTCGAGGTTGCACCAAATCATCAGTTGGCTGCAATAGTTGATGTAAGCTTGCCTCATCCATGGCTATGTTATCATCTGCTTCTACATTTTCGATCACTTGTATGAATGTACAAGCTACCGGATGCCAATTGTCTGCTACCGACTGGAGATCTACTGTACCTAATGAGAGCAGGTCCTTATTGGTCTTGAGGAACGCTTCTTCCTCATCATCAGATAATCCATCCAACATATGGACCAGCTCCGCTACATATGGTCGTGCATGAGGATCACAGGGTTGCATAGCATCCAATTTAACTATATATTTCTGGTGATTGTCTTTGAAAGTTAACTCTTGTGCTGACCAATCCTGTACAACTTTGGCTTGCTTCAGCCATGGTCGTCCGAATAGTAAGTTGTAGTCGAGGCTGGATTCTAGTAATTCGAGGACTACAAAAGTCATTTTGAATGTGGTTACCTGCAAGGTAATAGGAATATTATGAACTAATCCCACCGGAGATCTGCCATTCGTACAAAAAATTGTACGTGTTCAATTTGGGTCCAATCCAATTGCTTGCAGAGCACGGTTGTCACAATATTCACACGAGACCCACCATCAATTAAAACTTGAGTAATTTTTTGGTTTTTATGCCAGACGGTGATCAATGGGACTGAATGATCCACTGTAGAATCAATTTTTGGTTGTATGGTTGCAGTCACGGAAGTACAAGAAGGTCCGGGACTAACCTGCTGTTGGAATTGCTGCCTTACTCCTGGCACTAATGCAAGCAACTGTCCCAAAGGGAGTGTGATTGAAGCCTTAGATAGGATGTCCCATACCTGATCTGTTTGGGTCTCACTTCTTACCGATTTTGGTGATGATTTTAATGTTGTTGGGGCAGAAATTTGGTCATTCGATCTTGCCTGTGGAAGAGGGACCTGTGTTACCGGAATGGGGTCAAGAAACACAGTCGGCTCCTTAGCTCTCCATTGACTAGCCTTTGCAAACATCCGCTGCTGCTCACGGATACCAGGCTCGAACACTTCAGCTCCTGATTGCAACTACTTACCAGATCTTGTCTACACTACAGCTGCTTGTGACTCGACTAGTGAAATATAAACCATGTTGGTCATTGGATTTTGTCGCTCCTTCCTTTTGTCGTACTCTGCTGCTTCTTTGCAGAATCGACGAATGTGGCCCACCTCACCGCAAAAATGACACCGAGGGGGTGGAAGAGAAGTACCTTCCGGTGATGTACCCGCCTGCCATTGGTTTGCATTGAAATTGGTGTTCCGCTGACCCCGGTAATTCCTATATCCTTGCGACTGATTGGTTCGCATCTGTGGCGGCACGTAATGGGTTGCTAGCTGACTTGGTTCTTGTATGATGGCATTTACAACTGCTCTACCTTGCACCTTGGCATTATACGCGCAAGTTTCTGTTGAGTGTCCTGTTGTGTTACAGATGGCACAATACATCTGGTTAAGGGCACATGTAGAACTGGTGTGCCCTTGATTTTTGCACTTCGTACAATACACCTGCTTGGACGGATCATCAACTGCGTTCTTACTAGCTTTCAGCCATTCCAAGTCCTTTGTAAATCCTCCAACTTTATGCTCTAGTTGCAGAGCCATTGCAATAACAGCATCCAGTGTCATTCCACCCACACAGCGGATGATCATGATTTTTTTGAGCTGCGGGTTTAAGCCATTTCTAAACCACTATGTGATGACATCATCAAGAAGATGAGCATGCGCTCGTGGCAGCTGCCGCAGGTGTGTTCTAAACAATGTCGCATACTCTTGGACACCTTGATGGGACTTTTGCCGATTGTTCTGCAAGTAATCAAATATTACTGCAGGGTTCTTCTTCAAGCGAAACCTCTGCAAGAATGCGTTCTTTACCTGATCATAAGTATCGAAATGATTGATATCATACTCTGTTAACGACCTCGCTGCTTCATTGACCAACATGGCCTGAAACACAATGGCCTTGTACGCCGGGTCGGATGCGTGGTTTAATACGGCATAACTGATCTCAAAGGTGTGCACATGTGCATCAAGGTTGTCACCCAGAAAACCACCGAACTTTGTGTAAGTCACTCCTGTTGGCACCGGTCGAACTGGTATAATTGGTTGCAGCTGCTGCTGTTGCTGTTGCTGTTGCTGAAACTGTGGTTGCGGCTATGGGGGTGTCTACTGTTGAGCCTGTGAACCACTCATGGTACTATTCTGAGTAGTATTGTTTTTAGCTATATGTTGAGGAGGTGTCTCTTGTCCTTCCAAATCTGCATTATCAGATTGCTCACCTTCCGGCTCGAAAATGGCTTTGGATCTCTTACTTATCTCCAAATCAAATAATCTGTCCTCAGCTTTGGTATTGTAACTAGAGAGGCTTGCCCCAAACAGTGGTGAGCGTAATAAGGGTCCACTAGGTAGGACTACACTGTCACAGAAAAACTTCAAATTCCCACTAAATGGTACCGAACTCCCACCGGAACTTATCAAACTTTCACTGCACCACGTTATCTTTTCACCGGAAACAGTCTCACTCGATAACACAACTTTGTCATAAAAAATAGTCGAATTCTGCCGAGATAGCATTGGACTAACTGTGCACTGCGTCTCTGTACACCCAGGAAGTCACTTTACCTTCTTCAAGAAGTACTGGAATCATACGCGAATCCATCGGAATCTCATCATGTGTCACCGAGCTGGTACTGGAATCACTACTAACTGGCTCCGATCCTTCTACCACTGGGCTTAATTGACCTGTACTTCTACCACCTGGGGGTGTCCCTAATAGATTTGGAACTGTCCAGGGATGCTGGTCTCTCCTATACTTTGGATATGACTCGCCGAACCGAGTAACCGGCATATATCACTTCTGCACCACTTGCCTTGCGTACTGTTCTACTTTTACTGATTATTCTCAATCTATTGCCATCTTCCCACAGACGACGCCAGTGTTAAAAAAGGACTTCCGTCAAGTCGCTTTTTAATATGTTTCGGGTTCTTGGGGATGGTAGGGGTCTGGCAATGCAGAGGCCCTTTACTTAATTTTCCCAATTAACCAGTTAATCACACAGTAACTATACGTCAAGGCATTAACTTCTGTTACACAGTTATAATCCTCCATTTACGGTATCCTCACATAGTAGATTATTGTGCAATTGTTCAATCACACAATGGAAGAGACTTATTGATGTTAAAACAGTATTATTATGTTAATAGTAAATTACGACAATTCAATAAGAACTGACTTAACAATATTCCAAATATCTGCAAATTCTGCACCAGAGCATCTTCGTAAGATCGCAAATCACCCAGATAGAGAATCCGGTGATTCCCGTCTCCTCTTCTGCCAGAGAACACCGTAATGTCTCTTCATTAATGGATAAAAAGGTTACATCGCTTCGCTACGCCCTTTCGGTGCCTGCGGTATATGAAAAAATAAAATTACATTGTGCCAATCCGGCGGCCTAACAGTTTCAAGGTGAAGAACTATATGGTTTTCCCCTGCCTTGCTTTCCTCCTCTACCCCTTCCCCTAGTACGTCTTCCTCTACCTGTGAAATTTACTTGAGGTGTACTTGCATCTTCTTCATTCTTCTTACTTTTGCCTTTATTTTTACTCTTATTTTTATATGTGCAAAGGGTAGAAGATTGATTACCTCTAGAAGTTTCTCCATTATTGTTGAGCTTTGTCTCATGTGTGAAGACTTGCCCATCAATGTATTGAGATCAACTATCTAGATGTCCATATTTAGGTCCATTGCTATGGTAAAAGAATCCCATTTTTCATCGACCTTGATGCCGTTTACGGTCTACCTTACTATGTGCTCCTCTTCTGTCTCTTCTCAAATACTCCAAACTTGGTCAACTACATCCTTCATCTTGGTCACATAGTTAGCTACATTGTGCTTTGGTTGCTTCTTCAAGGTTGTGAACTCCATCCAAAATTGGTTCTTTTTGTCCCTTGTATTTTTGAAGTATGAAGATAGTACTTCCAAAGACTCTTGGGAAGTCTTAAGATTTCTAATGTGAGGTAACAAAAAGTCAGATATTTAAATGAGTATTTAAGACCTGGCTAGAGCATCCTTTGCACACCATGCAACTAGTCTCTCTTGCTGCTCTCTTGTAGGTTGGTTTTTGCTTCTAAAGCTTGGCTTTTCTTCATCTCTAAATATGTATCCAGACAAGCTTCTTCCTTAGAGGTAAGCCTTCATCGTTAGGGACCATGGTGGATAATTGCTCCTATCGAATTTGGCAATGAATGATGGAAATCCATTTCCCATTTTACGTTCATGTTGCTCTAATCCACTGCTGGAGGAGATGGTGGAAACCTTCTAGAGATGAGGCGATGCTGTGAATTTCTACTTCACACCAACCAAAAGTGAGTTGAGGATTGCAAAGTAGACCTCTTGAGCTTTCCAAGAAGCATAAATAATCACCCAAGTACTTTAGAAGATGATCCTTCAATCATTGGATCAAAACAGATAAGTTGGACTTTCATTATGAACCAAAAACTTGCTATTTTGGTCACTACACCTCCTCAAAGAAATGAATAGTCCTCTTTCTCTACTAATCATTGAACACATTCCTTTTGAGAATATCTAATTGACTATGATAGCTTTCACAAGTTATATCACTTCAAATGATCAACTATGCTTAGAGAATGAATCTTAGCAAATCAGAGATGCATCCAGATATTTAAAGGAGGGAACAATATAGAGATTAGAGGGAAATATTTTGCACATGACTCCTTATTGGTGAAGGCAATTAAAATGAAACTTTCTAGAAAGACAATAGATGTTCTAATGAATCTATAACAAGTTACATCTATGCAAATCATCAAATATTCATTGAGAAACAGATCACAGAAGTTCACTATTCTAAGTGGTACATGATAGAGAATAGAAATGACATATGATCAAAGTGTATGTATTAATGCACATAAGTTACAATGATATTGGAAATGAATGATTGCATAATATGCTATAGTGTGATCTCAATATCCATTTGAAATCCCTCTGATTGTCTCTCCAAATCAGGCTCTTCTGGCTTCATATCCATGCGACTAGATAGTCTTCCTTTATAGCCTTTTTGTTGGAGCCAAGATTAAATCTTTACATGTGTGTATTTATTTATGGGTATGCATGTGTGTATGTATTTATGCCTATGCAAGTGTGTATGTATTTATGTGTATGCATGTGTATGCATGAGTGTATGTATGTATGTCTCTATATGTATGCATATGAGTGTATGTGTGTGTGTATCTATGTGTGTGTATGTATTTATGTATGTATCTATATGGGGGTATATGTATGTGTATATGTGTATGTGTGTGTATATATATGGTTGTGCATATGCATGTGTATATGTATGTATTTATGCATATGTATCACTACAAGGAATACAGGCGTATAGTGACGGTTAAGGGGACACAATTTCATCGCTATAAAATTGCAAAATGCATCGTAATGAGCGTCGCACGCGGACCATCGATTAAACAACGAGCCAAACAACATTTTTTGTGACTTGTGGCACGACGGGGTCTGCAACGCTCGCATAGAGCGTCGCTAACATGATGGTTTTAAATAGCGTCGCATAAGGGATGCTTCCTTACATCGCATAAGCGACGCTTTTTTGTGTCGCATAAGCGACGCTCAAGCATGTCGCTTATGCGACACAAATCGACACATAGCATCGCTTACATGACAATCTGTTGATAGAAAAAAATTAAAATGTTGGAGGCTCTTCGATCGGCATTTTCACGCATCTGATCAAAGAGCTCTCCAACGTTCGCAATTGCGCTGCGCTTACGAGCTGAAGCAAGTATATGCAGAATTGTTGTTTTGCCTAAGCTCTCCGTTATTGTCTCCCTCTGTCTCTGTTTCTCTCTTTCTACATCTTTCTCTCTTTGAATTCTCTCTCTCTCTCTCTCTTTATTGCAGGTTATTCAAGAAGCTAACCAAGCAAAAAGTATGGCTAACTATTGTAAGTACAATTTCTATTCTTTGTATATCATTTGAATTGGTTATTGTCATTACATAGCATACTCACACTTATTGATATGCACTTATACACTTATACATGATGAAGATGCACTTTCACACATATACACATGCACATACACACACATATACACACACATACATGTGCACATACACTTAGACATACACACATATACACATGCATTTGCACAAACATTTCTACAACCACATAAAAAGACTTACATGCATGCATTATTGCATATATATATATATATATATATATATATATATATATATATATATATATATATATATATATATATATATATATATATATATATATATATATATATATATATATATATATATATATATATATATATATATATATATATATATACATAAACACATTAACATATACGCAAAAACATGTATATGCACATCCACATGCATGCACATTCACATGCATGCACATGGATGCAAATGGAAATGCATCCACATACACATGCATGTTTCATACATATGCACATGCATATACATACATTATACACATATATACACATATATATGCACATATGTACACACACATATACACATGCACACACACATGCACATACCTACATATACACATATACATGCACATACATACATATACACATAGATTTACACATATACATGCACATACATATACACACATATACACATGCACATGCACATACTCATACACACATATACACTTACACATGCACATGCATATACATACATATACACACACATAGACATGCACATACATACATATACACACACATACATATACACTTAGGTACACACATATGAATGAAATATATAATTAAAGTATTAAACACATATACACATGCACACACACATGCACGTACCTACATATACACATATACATGCATGTACCCATTTGGCCTAGGTGCAATGTGTGGCCCGACTCCACTCTCTTCTTTGCAGCAGCTTGTTTATTTAAGAAAAAATTACATAAATTAAATGTAAAAAATTACTAGAATATATATAAATATAAACTATTATTTTGTGTACCTTCTACTGAGGAAATGACTCCTGAAGACAGCTGTCTACGAAAAAACTGCCACGTCTCAGGTGGTATGTTAGGTCGCCTCTTATTTTTTTCCACCATACAATATCTCCTGTTAATTTAATCTCAAACAGAAAACAAAATTAGAATACATACACATATATACACACACATACACATACACATACCCACATACACATATACATGCAAACATATACGCATACATATATGTATACATATACACATATACATAGATATAACATAAACACACGCTCATATGTTGTAGTGTTTGAATTGTAGAGCTAAATGTTTAACATTGTTTATCATATTATTATCTGATTTGTAATACATGAAGAATATTTTGTTCTTTAATTTTCTAAGCTTTGTTTTCTTGTGAATGATTTGAAATGATTGTTTCTCCTTGTCGCCTAGTATCCTAAGCATAATATGAAGTCAACCCTAAGTACTTTGAGTGAAATGTTCTTCTTGGTTCTCCTAATTGTTGACTCTAGTTCTTGAAATGTTACAGAAGTTCAAGTTTGCCAACATCTATATATCTACATCTTGAGAATACAACATGAACGAAAGAAAGGAGAAAATAACACTACCTACATGCAGCTTTGCATCGGTATATTTATTGCGATATTATTGGTTAAGATTTCAATCATCCACAATTTACTAGAGTGGTTCATAATTCATGAGTAGTTGCGTACATGGATATAGGTGTCATGATATTTGGAGAACTCCAAAGAGAATTTTTAAAAATATTGAAAAAGAAAACATATTGGGTGTCATTAGCTAGTATGAATATGATGTTTGATATTCAAGAACTCTCTTCATTAATTCACCCTTGGAATCATCGACATGCACAATAGCAAAAGGTACAAGAACTCTCTTCATTTATTCACCCTTGGAATCATCGACATGCACAATAGCGAAAGGTACTGAACTTATATTTTTTTCTGGTGTCAAAAATATATGTCTACTTCATAATTTGAGACTTCTATTAGATTACTATACATTTATTCAAAGTGAAATTATGCAAGAGGAAAATTTCAAAAAGTTTCTTTAACTTCTTTTCATCAATCTAAAATTTTTTGGAGTTTCAATCCCCCCATTTTAAATGGTTACTCATAATTGTCAATGTGTGCATAATAGCCTAGTTTTTGTAGTTGCAAGCTGTCAATATTCTACCCAGAGAATGCCTTCATTCATAAAAAATGTTATTATGAAAGTATTATTGTAATTAATACACACGTAGCGTGTGATCTCATTACATAAATTTGTAATTAACGTTTTCCAACAAACTTTAAAATTACTCTTACAAGTCTCATTGCGAGCGGAGTGCTTCTATCATGGGAGCTGGATGTAAGACCGAAACATACAAAGGCCTTCATTCTCCTTCCTCGAGGGCTAGCTGTCCTCCTTCATCACTGCTCCCGTTCTTGAACCTTCCGACGGAGGAGCTTGCTGCTGTGATTTTTGGCTCTGACAATGCGACTTACAATGAATGCGTCACACAGCTTCTGTTTGGTATACTTTATCTATCCTCTTACTTTCTATCACAGATATACGTCTCTCCCTTTAAACCATAATGCATCATATCATGGTTTGGATTTCTCATTTTGAGATTCCAGTGTGCTTTCAATAGTATATTTTTCCACGTCCTGGTCATATCGACACCATCTCCTTCTGTGCCCTTCTCTCTCTCTCTCTCTCTCTCTCTCTCTCTCTCTCTCTCTCTCTCTCTCTCTCTCTCTCTCTCTCTCCCTTCACATATTACTACATGTTCATGTGTGTGCATGTTTTTGGTATGGCTTTCGTGCGAACGCAAAGAAGAATGCTGAATCTAAAGCTTACTTGGAATCCTGGGCTTGGTTTTATTTTACGGACGTCCTTATGCATGAATAGTAGCCACAAAATGCCTTCATTCATAAAAAATGTTATTATGAAAGTATTATTGTAATTAATACACATGTAGCATATGATCTCATTACATAAATTTGTAATTAATGTTTTCCAACAAGCTTTAAAATTACTCTTACAAGTCTCATTGCCAACGGAGTGCTTTTGTCATGGGAGTTGGATATAAGACCGAAACATACAAAGGCCTTCATTCTCCTTCCTCAAGGGCTAGCCGTCCTCCTTCATCACCGCTCCCGTTCTTGAACCTTTAGGCGGAGGAGCTTGTTGCTATGATTTTTGGCTTTGACCATGGGACTTACAATGAATGCGGCACACAGCTTTCTTTTGGTATACTTTATCTATCCTCTTACTTCCTACCACACATATATGTCTCTCCCTTTAAACCATAATGCATCATAACATGGTTTCGATTTCTCATTTTGAGATTCCACTATGCTTTCGATAGTATGTTTTTCCACGTCTTGGTCATATGGACACCATCTCCTTTTGTGCCCTTATCTCTCTCTCTCTCTCTCTCTCTCTCTCTCTCTCTCTCTCTCTCTCTCTCTCTCTCTCTCTCTCTCTCCCCCTCCCACCCTCCACATATTACTACATGTTCATGTGTGTGCATGTTTTTGGTATGGCTTTCGTGCGAACGTAGAGAAGAATGCTGAATCTAAAGCTTACTTGGAATCCTGGGCTTGGTTTTATTTTACAGACGTCCTTATGCATGAACAGTAGCTTGATCATTAGCTTTTGTGCATGTCTAGGCCTTCCAGCTTCTCATATCAGCTATGTAAAGAATGTCCGACCAGGGATGCCACTATTTTTGTTTAATTACATTGATAAAAAGTTGCATGGTATTTTTGAGGCAGACAGCTATGGAGAGATGAACATCAATCCATGTGCCTGGACTGATGAGAAGCAGAAGACACAGTTTCCAGTCTTAGGTTCTTTGCTTAGATTTAATAATCTCTCATATTACATTAGGTCACTATCTGAGGCATAATGAGGTTTTTTTTACATGTAGGCATGCATACAGGTGAGATGTCAATGTGCACCATTGACAGAAAGCATATACAAAGGAGCATTAGCAGCAAATTATGTGAATTATTCACATGAGAAAATCCTATTTGAGTTAAATCATGTGTAGAGAGATAAGCTTATATCTCTTTTTATGAGAAACTCGTTGAGTGTCAGTAGACAGGTTGTGGGTTTACAATGTGGGTCCATGTCAGGGGACAAAGGAGAAGATGTTGACAGTTGTTGGTTCGAATGTTCACTAATATGTGGGCTTTTGGATAGCATATTAGAATCAAAGCCATTGATTCTTTACGTAAAACAAAGGATTCTAGTATTGTTGCTTCTTTCAAGCAACTATCACATGCTAGCTCAAAAGACATGAACCTTATAGATAGCGAACTTGGTTACGTAGGAGCTATTGTTGGTATCTTCGTACATTCAAACAGGTAGAAAAAAGTTTATATTTTTTATGATAGAGTTAGTTATTTTTTGAAGCACCTAATAATGGGTTTTTATTGTTATACATTTTTTAAGCAATATGAACTTCTTCAAGAAGTTTTTTATATGTTCTGATTTCATCTATTAAGTACATGTCTTTCAAGCCAACATTAAACCCTGTTTGGAAAAGCCATTCATGCAGAACATTTTGAAGGCATGTTAGGAACTAAAGAGCAGTTTCAGTCCCTTTTTGATAGCAAAGAATTGGGACAATTCCTGTATGGAAATCTGTTAACCATTTATTGCCAACAGGACACTGCATTATCTCATCGTCATACACAACTACACTACCTAAATATGTGTAATCTACACCAGGGGGAAAGGTCATATTTAAGACCTGTGTCCCTGTCCACAAAGGAGCTTTTATATCCGATGCCTTAATTATTGCACGCCTGGGAGCAACAGAGTCACAATACATATTTAACATTTGAATTTCATGTTTTAGCAGCCAAAAATGATTTTCTAAAATCAAATGGCTTGAAAGGATGCCATCCTGAGATAATTTCAGTAAAGCTTGGCCTCCTTGGGTAGATATTAACTAATGACTTAAATCCAGCAATCAAGAAATCTCAGCCTTGACTAAAACTGATTGATGAGCATATACCTGGATGCATTATGCGTGCATGTGTATGCATTATGTGTGCATGTGTGTATGCAACAATATGTGTGTATGTGTGTATGTGTGTATATGTGTGTGTATTTGTGTGTGTATGTGTGTGTGTGTCTATGTGAATGTGTGTGTGTGTGTGTCTATGTGTGTATATGTGTGTGTATGCATATGTATGTGTGTGTAAGTGTGTGTGTGTGTGTGCATACCTGGCTTCAATGAGATGTCTCTCTCTCTCTCTCTCTCTCTCTCTCTCTCTCTCTCTCTCTCTCTCTCTCTCTCTCTCTCTCTCTCTCTCTCGTCTCTTCTTACTCTCACGTGTTAATCCCGACACAAATGTGGTGGGAGAAATCGAACTTTTTTTTATATGTGTTTGTATGTGTATGTTTCTATGTGAGTATGTGTATGCATGTGTTTGTATGCATGTGTATATGTGTGTATGCATCATTATGTGTGTATGTGTCTGTGTGTATGTTTGTGTGTGTGTATATGTGTGTGTGTATGTGTATGTGTTGCAATAAAAATGCATGATTTCTTCAAGTTTAAAATAGTATTTTATGAACTAAAGAAAAAAAAGGGGCTAACAAACATTTTGATGATGGTATGTAACTCTATCATGGTCTTAACTGGTAACATTCCAAGTGTGAAACAGTGAAGATGTCTCTGAATCTACAGTGCTACCCTTGCTGGATCAGTTTTCCTCTATATTGTGTTCGAAGAAATGACAAGAATGGATTTGTGATCTATGCCTTTCAAAGATGTGCTGGAGCATCTTAGAAGGGTCTCCTAGAAAATTAGAAGTGAAAACAAATCATGATGATCGAACTTCCCAGAGTTTTCTTTGTTTTGTCTTACCTCAAAAACCAATTATGTTTTAACAACATTACATCAAAATCAAAACTATAAGAAGAGATCATAACTGTCAAAGATTACCTTTAGCAATTCAATGGGATTACTCTTTGTTGATGCAGACTGGCAAAATGCATAACTATAAGCTGGTTCAATCAATGACGTCACGGCTAGCACACCAACAGGCTCTGAACGAAGGCCAGGACTCTATGGATCCTTTGATTTCTAGTCTGCCTCTTCGATGTTCTCCAAAACTTCATAATTGAATTGTATTACATGATTGTCTCTTCGTGTCTGACCAAAACCATCATATGATAAATACACTTCCCTTAACCCATACATACATTTTCGAAAAAGTTCTCCAGGCCCCTCAGCTCCATACCCTTTTCTAGGTTTTCGGGAAGACACTAAATGATAAAGGAATTCTTTGGAGATTAAACCATCTAAAAAGCAAGAATGAATTATTTGCCAAACCATCATGAAAGTCAAAAAAGAACAACTCCTCTCCGTTTAGAGACTGTAAACCTAAGCATGCACACTATTGTATCAAGTTTGACAATGATCCTTTGCTTCCAGCCCTTATCATTGCCATCATGGAATTGGATGGACAGCTATGCCTCTCAACAACAACTGGTATTTCCCCAAGAACACAATGAAATTCACAAATTGCTGATCTTCTAGCACTGATTTCTTCAACTAAGCTAAGAAACTTTTCTTGGTAACCATAGTCAAGGATATCACTATGACATGGATTGATAAAAGTTCTTGGAATGAGTTCCTCTTTTCCTGACAGGACTTATCAGATCTTCCTTTTCAAAGTGACAACTCTCTGAGAAGACAATCTGCCATCATCTACAACAATATAAACTTCTTCAAGAAGTTTTTTATATGTTCTGATTTCATCTATTAAGTACATGTCTTTCAAGCTGACACTGAACCCTGTTTGAAAAAGCCATTCATGCAGAACATTTTGAAGGCATGTTAGGAACTAAAGAGCAGTTTCAGTCCCTTTTTGATAGCAAAGACTTGGGACAATTCTCGTATGGAAATCTGTCAACCATTTATTGCCAACAAGACACTCCATTATCTCACTGTTAGGCACAAGTACACTGCCTAAATATGTGTACTCTACACTAGGGGCAAAGGTCATATTTAAGACCTGTATCCCTGTGTGAATGCATGTGTATGTGTGTGAATGCATCATTATGTGTGTATGTGTTTATGCATCTGTATGTGTGTATGCATGTGTATGTGTGTGAATGCATCATTATGTGTGTATGTGGCTATGTGTGTATGTGTGTGTGTATATATGTGTGTGTATGTGTGTGTGTGCGTCTATGTGTATGTGTGTGTGTCTATGATGTTGGTGCATTTTGCCCAAGCCTACATGCTTGATATGCTTGATATTATCCTCATTTGTAAGTCACATGAGTAGTCATGTGAACACCTCTTGTAAAAGAGTACATTTTATCCCTTGTAAATGAAAAAAGAAAAACGGAAAAAGATGGCTTACCTCATCCATGATGTAAAAGCAAATTCGTGGCTCTAACTACTTAAAACCATGAAATTTAGAGCTGAGGGAATCTCTCCTAACTTTGGGGATCACTTTTAGGTGGAGCCATTCGAATTCGAATTCAAAACTCCCTCCAAGAATAGCTATAAAAAGAGCAAGAAGGAAGAGGCGATTAGCAAGCCTTGTACGTGACCACTTCATGTCATTTTGTAGAGATTGAAGAGCTTACTCCATAGCTCTATCATTCTACTCCCATTGTGCAAAGATTCATTGCCAATGTGGTTGTAATCATATGTGAATCTATACATTTATTATCATCTACTTCTCTGTTTTGTTCTTTTCTAGTGAACCTTTTTCAGTACTTTAACTTGCGTTGGATAGCTCATACTGTCTACTTTGTGCATATAAATTTTCAAGGTCATTGGATTTATACTTTTGGAGATATTTGCATTTTACTGCTTACTGGTCTATCTCTGCAAAGGAGGTTCCAGAAATTGTTGAAACTTGTTCTCAGTGCTCAGTCCATCATTTGACGTGTTTTAACTTGGATTGGGAAGCTTGCTAAGTCTATTTTCTATGCCCAAAAGGAATTTTTCTAATTCCTACGAGGTTGAGAGCACTGTTCATTTTTTCGAGCAGGTGTATGTCCAAAAATAGCAAGTTTTGGGAGCTAGTCATTTTGTAACTAGTCTGTCTTGACTTAAACTTTTGGGATACATGTTCCAAAGTACTTGGCTGATATTTTGGTGGATTTAGGAAGCTCAAAGGGTCTACTAATCAACTCTGAAGTCTCAGTTGGCTGGTGTGAAGCTGGTTGTAGCAGCACCAACTCATCTTTGGATTGCATCCACCATCTCTCTTCACAGTGGTATCAAAGCATAGTCAAGCAACATGGGAGATGGATTTCCATCAACAATTGACAAATTGGATCGAAACAATTACCCGGCATGGTCTAAAAGGATGGAGGCTTACCTTCAAGGGAGGAATCTATATGGATTCATATCCGGAGATGAAGTAATGCCAACCATGAGGAACAAAGGGCAACCATCACATGAAGAAGTGGAAGGACTTTCGAATTGGTGTTCGAAGGATGCACTTGCAAGGTCCTATATTCTAAACTCAATCTCTGATTTTCTTTTACCTCATGTCAAGGGATGCAAGACATCAAGAGAGACATGGAATGCACTTGCTTCTTTCTTCTCTTCCAACACTCGAGCAAGGGAGAACCAATTGTGGATGGAGTTCACAACAATGAAGAAAAGCCCGAAGCAAAATGTGACTGATTATGTCACAAAGATGAAGGAGATTTCGGACCAACTTGGAAGCATTGGAGAGGTAATTGAAGAGGAGCAAATCATAAGACAAATCATGAATGGAATCAAAGCAGACGACAAGTGGGAGTCATTCACAAGAGCCATGGATCTATACATGGATATGCATGTACCCGACCTCAACACACTCATGGGCCAACTCTTCCCTCATGAAGCAAAGATTAGCGAAGGTGGTGAGTCCTCAAGAGGTAATCAAACTTCTGCCTTATATTTTGATAAAGCTAAGGTCAAGGACAAGTCGAAGAATAGGAAGAATGAACATGAAGGAAGCTCTTTCCAAGCAAACTTTGCAGGTAGAGGAAGAGCTAGAGGAAGAGGCAGAGGTGGAAAGCAAGGCACGGGGAGATTCCAATCATCTCAACCTTGCAACATATGTGGCTTATCTAACCATACTACTGAAGAATGTTTCAGGAACCCGAGGAACTCAAGAGGAAGAGGATTCAATAGAGGTGGCTATGGATCAAACAGAGGTAGATACAATGGAGGCTACAACAACAACAACTATTACAACAACAATTACAACAACAACAACAACAACAACTATCAGAGTGGCCATAGAGGAAGAAGAGATTACAATAACTATGCAGAGGACCAAAGTCAAGAAGATTCATTATTGATTATGAATCTATCAGCGAAGAAGGGTAAGGATGATGATCACATATTTTACATTGATTAGGGATGCTCGAACCATGTAGCAGGAAATGTGGCTTTACTTTCTGATTTGGAAGATCCTCATAACAAGCATGAAGTGCAGACAGGAGATGATACAAAGCACTCAGTCGAGAAGATAGGTAATGTGAAGACATCAGATGGGAATATGAACCTCTTAAGCAAAGTCTTATATGTCCCTACAATTACCAAAAACTTAATCAGTGTTGGACAGATTCTTGAAAAAGGATTGCAGGTTAGATTCAACCGATTTGGAGCATATGTTGAAGACCCAAGGCAAGGATTTCGAAGGAGTGCCAAAGGAGAAAAGACAGGAAGGCTCTTCACCTTTGAAGTGGAAGATACAAAGAACATAGCTTTGTTTAGCTATGGAACTCAAACTCTTACAGAGTCGGAGATATGGTACAAAAGGCTTGCTCACATTGGTGATAGGACACTCAAAGAGATTTGCAGGGACCAAAGTGTACTTGGTTTGCCTAATATCACAAGGCAACACATGATTTATAAGTGTGAAGCTTGTCAACTCGGCAAGGCTCATAGACAACCTTTCAATAAGAAAGGATATATGTATCAAAATCCTTTGGATCTAGTGCACACGGATGTGTGGGGTCCAAGCAAGGAGCCATCTATATCAGGCTCAAGATATTATGTGTCTTTCATAGATGATTGTAGCAGGTGGACCATTTTGTTTTTCATGAAGCACAAGGATGAAGTGTTTAATTGCTTTAAGAAGTATATTGCTCTTATTGAAAACCAAACAGGTAGGACTTTGAAACGACTCAGATCAGATGGTGGAGGAGAAAACTTCTCTTCTGAAATTGATGCCTTCTTGCATGAAAGAGGCATTAAAAGGGAAGTCACTACAAGGTATACACCCGAACTCAATGGTGTAGCAGAGAGGAGGAACAGAGCTATTGTCGAAGCTGCAAGGTCCATGCTCAACGAAAAGGGATTGCCGAACTACCTATGGGCAGAGGCTGTGTCTACAGCCACATATCTCATAAATAGACTTCCATCTAAGTCACTAGATGGAACCACTCCATATGAAGTGTGGAATGGAAGAAGACCTAGTCTAGAGCATTGTAAAATCTTTGGATGCTTAGCCTATGCTCACATTCCTTCTCAAGTAAGAGGGAAATTGGATCCCAAGGCAGAGAAGTGTGTATTCATTGGTTATGATCAAAACCAAAAAGGATATAGATTGTACAATCCAACCAATAAAGGATTTTCTGTGAGTAGAGATGTAATTTTTGATGAAAACAAATCATGGTTTGATGATGACAGGAAAGTGAAGCTGCCGTATGACTTGGATGAAGACTTTCCATCACTTCAACCAAAGGAACCAAAGCAGCTTGAAGAAAGTGATTCGGAGATTGACCTAGAAGACTTGGAAAGACTAAAACTATGGAAGAACAAAGGTAAAGCAAAGATGCAAGATGCTACATATGGACCCGAGAGCTCACATCAACCACTTAGAAGGTCTTCAAGGGAGAAGAAGAAACCAGAGAGGTTTGGTTATGATACTTCTTTCGTCACAAAGCACTCAATCTACATTGCAAAGGATTCAACCAATGAAGAACCTACCACATTTGAAGAAGCACAAAGCAAGAAAGCTTGGAGAGATGCAATGGATGAAGAAATGGAAGCCTTGAAGGAGAATGGCACTTGGGAGCTTGTACCTAACAAGCCATCTATGAAGGTAATTGGATCTCGATGGATATACAAAATCAAGAGGTACCAGATGGAAGTATAAATAGACACAAAGCAAGGTTAGTTGCTAAAGGGTTTGCTCAGACCCATGCTATTGATTATGAGGAGACTTTCTCTCCTGTTGCAAAAATGCCTACAATTAGGGTTCTCATAAGTCTTGCTGCATCTAGAAATTGGAATCTCTATCAACTTGATGTAAAGAATGCCTTCTTGAATGGATGGATTTCTGAGGAAGTGTATATGGCACAACCTCTTGGATATGAGGATGCACATCATCCTAACTATGTATGCAAACTAAAGAAAGCTTTGTATGGATTGAAGCAAGCTCCAAGAGCTTGGAATTTCAGATTGGTGACTTATTTGCAGGACCAAGGATTCAAAGCTAGCAAGGCGGATACCTCTTTGTTCATAAAGAGGAATGGATCTGAAGTGATCTATTTATGTGTGTATGTTGATGATATTATTATCACAGGCAATGATCTTGAAGGAATCAAACAGGTAAAGAGTCAAATGAAGGAGGAGTTCAAAATAAGTGACCTCGGACCACTCACTTATTTTCTTGGATTGGAGTTTATCTACACAGATTCAGGTATATACATCACACAAAGGAAGTATGCCCATGACATGCTCGTCAAGTTCAAGATGGAAAATACCAAGTGTGCAGGTACACCTATGGAGCAAAATCATAAGCTTAGTGCTTATGAAGGAGAGCCAATTGAAGACATCACAAGCTATCAAAGCTTGGTTGGAAGTTTGAACTATGCAACACTCACAAGGGTGGATATATGCTATAGTGTTAGCATATTGAGTCAGTTTATGCATAAGCCGAGAAGACCACATCTGGAAGCGCCCAAGAGAGTCCTCAAGTACCTAAAGGGGACCATGAACGAAGGTTTGTTCTATTCATATACTTCAGATATTGAGCTAAAGGTCTACCCAGATGCAGATTGGGCCGGATCTAAAGATGATAGAAGAAGCACATCAGGGTATATATCATTTGCAGGTTCAAAAATCATTTCTTGGTCATCGAAGAAGCAACCAACCGTGGCATTATCTTCTACCGAAGCCGAATATAGAGGTTTGGCTAATGCAACTCAAGAAATCATGTGGTTAAAGTCTTTGTACACAGATCTTGGACTTCATTCTTCAACACCTCACATTTTTGGTGACAACACAAGCTCACTACATCTAGCAGCTAATCCGGTATACCATGCTAGAACCAAGCATATTGAAGTCCACTACCATTACGTAAGGGAGAAGGTAATGAGCAAGGATATTCAACTATCCTATGTCTCTACAGATATGCACTATGCCGACATGTTGACTAAAGCTCTTGATGGTACGAAGTTAAGTAGATTCAAGTTGATGATTGGCTTGCAAGAAATCAAGGACAATTGAAAACTTATTTGAAGGCCAAGCATGTTAGGCTTGAGGGGGAGCTGTTGGTGCATTTTGCCCAAGCCTACATGCTTGATATGCTTGATATTATCCTCATTTGTAAGTCACATGAGTAGTCATGTGAACACCTCTTGTAAAAGAGTACATTTTATCTCTTGTAAATGAAAAAAGAAAAAAGGAAAAAGATGGCTTACCTCATCCATGATGTAAAAGCAAATTTGTGGCTCTAACTACCTAAAACCACGAAATTTAGAGCTGAGGGAATCTCTCCTAACTTTTGGGATCACTTTTAGGTGGAGCCATTTGAATTCGAATTCAAAACTCCCTCCAAGAATAGCTTTAAAAAATGCAAGAAGGAAGAGGCGATTACCAAGCCTTGTATGTGACCACTTCATGTCATTTTGTAGAGATTGAAGAGCTTACTCCATAGCTCTATCATTCTACTCCCATTGTGCAAAGATTCATTGCCAATGTGGTTGTAATCATATGTGAATCTATACATTTATTATCATCTACTTCTCTATTTTGTTCTCTGCTATACTCACTCAAAGCAGTAGCTTCAGAAGCTCGTATCTCGAGTTCTACTGAACCGTTTTCAATGATTTAACTTGCATTGGATAGCTCATACTGTCTACTTTGTGAGAGTAAATGTTCAAGGTCATTGGATGTATAATTTTGGAGATATCTGCATTTTACTGCTTACTGGTCTATCTGTGCAGAGCCCCGAGAATTGTGGGGAGGTTCCAGAAATTGTTGAAACTTGTTCTCAGCGCTCAGTCCATCATTTGAAGTATTTTAACTTGTATTGAGAAGCTTGCTAAGTCTATTTGCTATGCCCAAAAGGAAGTTTTTTAATTCCTACCAGGTTGAGAGCACTGTTCATTTTTTCCAGTAGGTGTATGTCCAAAAATAGCAAGTTTTGGGAGCTAGTCATTTCGCAACTAGTCTGTCTTGACTTAAACTTTTGGGATACATGTTCCAAAGTACTTGGCTGATATTTTGGTGGATTTAGGAAGCTCAAAGGGTCTACTAATCAACTCTGAAGTCTCAGTTGGTTGGTGTGAAGCTGGTTGTAGGAGCACCAACTCATCTTTGGATTGCATCCACCATCTCTCTTCACATATGAGTGTGTATCTGTTTATGTGTGTGTATGTGTCTATGTGTGTGTATGTGCCTATGTGTGTATGTGTATGCATGTATGTATGCATATGTGTGTGTATGTGTATGTATGCATTATGTATGCATATGTGTGTGTATGCATTATGTATGTGCATGTATGCATGTGCATTATGTATGCATATGCATTATGTATGTGTATGTATGCATGTGCATTATGTATGCATATGTGTGTCTATGCATGTAAGTATGTATGTATGTATGCATATGCATATGCATATGCATTATGTATGCATATGTATGCATGTATGTGTATGTGTGTGCATGTCTCTCTATGTGTGTGTGTATGCATATATGTGTGTGTATGTGTGTATGTGTGTGTGTATGTGTGTGTATGTGTGTGTATGTGTATGTGTATATGTGTGTGCATGTGTATGCATTATGTATGTGTATGCCTACATGTGCATTATGTATGCATATGTGTGTGCATATATGTGTGTGTGCATGTATATGTGTGTGTATGCATGTATATGTGTGTGTATGCAACATTATGTGTGTATGTGTGTATATGTGTGGGTATTTGTGTGTGTATGTGTGTGTGTGTGTCTATGTGTATGTGTGTGTGTGTCTATGTGTGTATATGTGTGTGTGTATGCATATGTATGTGTGTGTAAGTGTGTGTGTGTGTGTTTGTGCATACCTGGTCTTTCTCTTTGCGTGTCTCTCTCTCTCTCTCTCTCTCTCTCTCTCTCTCTCTCTCTCTCTCTCTCTCTCTCTCTCTTTCTCTCTCTCTCTATCTCTCTCTCTCTCTCTCTCTCTCTCTCTCTCTCTCTCTCTCGTTCTCTTGCTCTCGTCTAGACCTCGGCACAAATGTGCCGGGAGAAATCAATTTTTTTTTTACATTCTAGAGCGTCGCTTATGCGACGCTCTGGAAAGGACGTCGCATATGTGACGCTATCGGGTTTGCCCACGTTGCAAATAACGTCGCTAGGTAGCGATGATGTTTGCAACACGGAGACTTAAGGTCGCATAAGCGACGCAGGCATTGCTTATGCAATGTATCCCCTTTAAAAAAGAATTTGAAATTAGCACCGTTGCTTATGTGATGCTAGCGTCACATAAGCGATGGTGCTTGTTTTTTTTTCAATTCGGGGGCGTCGCTATGCCCCCCTATTTCTTGTAGTGTATGTATATGCATGTATGCATATGTGTGTATGTATGCATGTGTGTGTATGTGTGCATGTGAGTGTATGTGTGCATGTCTATGTGTGTGTATATTTCTCTCTATGTGTATGTGTATGTGTATGTGTAAATGTGTGTATGTGTGTATATGTCTATGTGTGTGTATGCATGTGTATATGTATGTGTGTACATGACTTTATATGTGTGTATGTGACTTTATGTGTGTGTATGTGACTTTATGTGTGTGTATGTATGTGTGTGTATATGTATATATGTGTATGCATGTCTATATGCATATGACTGTCTGTATGACTTTATGTATATATGTGTGTATGTAAGTGTGTATGTATATGTGTGTATGCATGTTTGTATGCATATCACGATCGGTATGTGTGTGTTTATGTGTATGTGTGTGTGTATATGTGTGTGTATATGTGTGTGTATGAACATGTGTGTATGTGTATATGTGTGTGTCTATGTGTGTATGCATGTATGTATTTGTGTGTGTATGCATGTGTACGTAGATGGGTGTATGTTACTCTATGTGTGTGTATGTGTATGTGTGTGTATATGTGTATGTGTGTGTGTCTATGAGTTTGTGTATATCTATATGTGTGTGTGTCTATGAATGTGTATGTGTAAATGCTTTTCTCCCGCTTTTTGTGTCTATGCATTGCGAGCACTCTGAGTGTGCCTCGCACTCTTGATCCCGACACAAATGTGCGAAGAAAAATTGGAATTCTCTTTTGTATTTACAAGACATCGCTTATGTGATGCTTTTTTGTTCTATTCACTTTTTCTATCTTGCTAAGAGCATCGTTATACTGTGATGTTTTTAGAAATGCTAGTTACTTGCATCACATTAGCAATGCTAATGGTCATTTATGCTACAACCACTTTTTTTTCTTTTGGGAGCATCACTTATGTGACACTCACTGGAAACACTCTCACCTAAGCAATGCTCCTTGGTGTTTTGTTTTGAATGGGGGAGTTTCTACAACCCATTTTTTATTGCATTAGCAAAGGGTGCCATGAAATTATGACTTGTCTTATACGAAGTAGACACCTTGAATAGGAAATTCACAAATCATTTCAATATTCCTGTTTTGAAAGATGGACAAGGTCAATATTTTACTATAAATTCGAGTCATATCTTCCTTTTCATTTCAAAAACAATAGACTTATCCGTCTTTCTTTTTTATTACAATTCATATCTTCCATATTATACACATTCCCGTTACGTCGATAGAAGAATGGATCAAACCTCTAGAAAATTCCAAACTCCTCCCACTCATGCCATGCGTCCAAAAGAGTCTAATGCATCGGCAGTACCTTAGCATTGTTAAGCTCTATCAAGAATAGAAACAACTCGTCTCTCTCTTCAACTTTTGTTCTTTTCTTTTTGGTAAGATATCCTCACGCAGCAGCAGTCCTTGAAAGTAGCATCATCTTTCTTCCGATACCTCGCATCTCATTGAAAGTAGCAACTCTTGCCACCTTTCAAACAGCACATCAGAAAGGGAGCCCACCTTATAGCTCCGACATGTGCTTTACCTGTTGAGGCGTATCCTTTTTTGTTTACTTCATAACAATGTCAACGAAGGTTTTCTCTCTTATACTAAAACATTTTCGCTACTCATTTATCTATATCTCTCTCTCTCTCATTTATATACAAAAAGTATTTTATTAATATCGTTATAAACAAAGCTATTTAATAACATTGATATTCACCAACAAACAATATAGTTCAGAAATAATTGCTTATGTTTATATATGCATATAATCTAAGAATATATGCTATTTTATGAGTATTTATCCTCAATATTCATTTATGATTATTTATCTTTAATATCTAATATTCACATGATTGAAATTTTTTGTCTAAATTTAGTCTCCATTTGGTGCATTATATCTTTCTCAGGTTGAGTTAAAATACGCTATAAATGATTGTTCTCCTAATGGCTTTTGCTTTCTATATCTAACAAGTTGCAGATCGAAATCCAGGTTTTAAATTATTTTAGTGCAATACTACTATGTTTACCTATTTTATGGATTTCTCATTACAAGAGTTCAGGCAGAATGTTTACCTTTTTTATGGAATTATCGTTATAACCGTTCAAATCCCAAAATTCTATGATGATTAGATTTTATATCTTTTACGTCTTAAAAATAAAATGTTATTCGCTACGTGACTGACCAAAAATAAAATAGATACCCATGATTTGTAAATGCATTAATAGCTATTTTATGTTTAAGATTAAGTCCCCGCGCTCATGACCCTCGTAAAAGATGAAGAAAACGTCGTTGTTCTATCATAAGACAAAGAAACAACTTCTCACGTTTGAGAGACAATGCCATTTAGCCAATTCGGAAAGTGTTATCATATTTTAGTATTATTACCATACGGAAGGTCTATTTTCGGGTACTCTTCAATTATCTCGCAATAAATCCTCATTAGATTTTAATGAAGAGTATCAGCGAGAGATGGCTTGATGGTAATCAATATAACAAGTAGACCTTCCAATGGTCCAAAGTAGATCACCTTTTTGGGGTGTTCAAAAGATGATGAGTAGTGGGACCTTATGAGAATATATTCGGGTTAGAATTGTTAGGGCAAAGTTATAATCGTGAGGAACTTGGTACCCACAGAACCAATTAGCATTTTCAATGTGTGCGAAGCTGGACCGGAACTTTTGGGGTGCTTGGGCGTCCATCCGTTCACTCAATGAATGCGTTTAACTTGTAACTAGCCATTCCTTGCCATCGATGAAGGCAACACTCAAAAACGGTTTCGCTTGTTCAGGCGTCAGCTGTTTGGACCACTTTACTCTTCCTGAACTATTGGCCCCTGGTCCAAAGCATTGGTATTCACCATAGAACACCATACTCCATTAGTACTACGTCAAAGAGATTCATTCTAGTTTTGACACTTGAACGTATTTATTTTATTTGACTGGTGCGCCCGAATGAACAAAGAATCTGTGAATATGTGGATCAACAATAATCAATTCAAAGAATATTAGATATGTTTCTTCCTCTCTTATTCAACAAAATCAGCCGCTATATGTCTCTACTTCAAGAAAGGGAGAGTGACGAAGAGTATGTACTGCTGGTTTGAAGGAATGCTCCAGTCGTTCCATCCTTCTGGGCGAATAATGTTGTCCAAGTACGTATAGGCGAACACCACTCTAGAGAAAGCCCCCCATGCACGGCCCAAGTAGATTGAGCCGGTTCCAGTGACCATGCAGTATGCAAAAGAATATCCAGTGTTTTCTGTTGGTTGTAGGCGATTTTGCGCTGTGATGGCACCGTCTGGAGTCGCTATCGAGTGCAAGTGGCATTTCTGTATATCAAAGACAAAAACAAGATGACCATAAGGTCGAATGCTTCTGTTGCTCATCGTCGATCCTGTCTGACATGAAACATGTGCATTTCGTCTTTTCTTTATATTTTTTTGCCATATATATATATATATATATATATATATATATATATATATATATATATATATATATATATATATATATATATATATATATATGTGTGTGTGCGTGTGTGCGCGCGCGCGCGCCCGCGCGAATGCATGGAACTTCGAAGGATTCAAATTTGCATACCACAAAGAGAGATCGGGCATCGCCAAAAATAAAGTCAACGGATCCCTCGATGTAACATTTGTAGTAGTAGTGACGACCTTGCTTATCGTAGAGTGTGTCTTGCGCACCGTAGAAGCTGCAACGGTAGAAAGCAGCCCGGTCTCCTTCAATCAGCAATGCCACAGCTTGTTTCCCTACAGCCCCGCTCTTCCCGGGAGGAGGAGCCGCGTTCTGGTTCAAACAAACAAAGAACATAATCGTAAACTCGTTGTTACACTGCCCTCAATATGCATGAGACTTATATCGGCAGTACATTTCCAGTACGATCACATCGTTGTGTGCCTACTCTGTGTTTTGTTGTGCACCGTGAATAATGGAATTAAAGCAACAGATTTAGTGCAGAAACCTTGAAAGAAATATCAAGAGCTATGGAAGTCATCTGCTTTTACTGTCACCGAGGCACTACCATAAGTTCCAAGTTGCTTGCCATCCTTTCCTACCGTGGAGGCGTTATCGTCCCATTGGATGTATGTTATAGCGGAGTTCTCCCCCTTCAATGTAATGAATGGCTTGGTACTTGGGATGAAGACCTTCTCTCTACAAAAGAACCATTTATCCAAATCAGCAGGTGAGATTAGAAAAACAACATAGGCATAAGTTTGGATTGTGAAATACCTGTACACACCCCTCTTTATGTAGATAACAACTCTTTTAGTGTTCTGCACAGGGACGCTGTCAATGGCAGCTTGAACGGTGCTGAACTCACCAGAGCCGTCCTTGGAGACGATAATGACATCTGCGCCTGCTATATCCACACTTGGAATGGTTGAAGGGATAGTGCCTGGAGGGGGATCCGGCATGTTAGAAGGCATAGGTTCCTCGGTCGGATTCGGCGGCACATCAGGCTTTGAGGGAGGATTAGAAGGGGTAGTTTTGGGTGGGGTACTTTTGGGCGGCGGCTTTGATGGGAGAGTAGAAGGGGTAGTTTTGGGTGGGGTGCTTTTGGGTGGCGGCTTTGAAGATTTTTGAGGGGCGTAAGTAGAGGGCTTAGAAGGTTGAGTTTCCTTCTTAGGAGGACTTGGGTAGTAGTAGTAGTTGTGGGAATGGGATATTCGTTTGGGCCTATAAGTGGGCTCATCTTCTTCCTGGGGAGGGTCAGAATAGTAGACAACTGTTTCTGGATCGGGCTGCTCGTAGACGTACTCTTCCCTGATTTTGTATGGCTTGTTTCGGTAATGTTTGTATGTCTTATACTTGTAATGTTTCTGTTTCCTGTAAAGCTTCTTCCCATATCCTTTCTCTCTGTAGAGATCATGGCTTTTGTGTGTATAATAAATGTCGTAGCCAGAATCATCATAGAGCTGCCGGTCATGCAGAATCTTCTTACCAATATCAAGGATTTTCTCACCATACTTATGCGCTTGTTTGTAGAGCGTGGAGTTCTTCTTTAGTTTCAGAACTTTTGTGAAGAATTCGTCAGTAAGCTGCTCCGGCCGAGATGGCAGATGGTCGTCATCGCCCTGGTCCTCGTCGGGATCGGGGTGGCATGTATCTTGGATGTGCTGTACCCAACCCTCGAAGCTGTTGAATACATCAACTACGTCAGATTGAGCTCCGTTTGGGGCTACAAGGAAAAGCGCAGCCGAAAGGGAAAGGCAAACGTGGATTAGAACTGGAATCCTCATCTCGAAGGATGAGCAGTAATGTTAGATATTAGTTACGGACAAGAAGAGCAGGGAGGAAGAAAGGATGGAGGAGCTCAGTTCAGAGAAGAATGTCTGGACGTGCATTATATAGTCGGAGAGAGTTGACCTTGGAGAGAGAGAGAGAGAGAGAGAGAGAGAGAGAGACAGAGAGAGACAGAGAGAGAGAAATTAGCGCCATTGATCTTCTGTGTTTAAGAGAGAGATAGGCACAGAGACAGAACGAGAGGGTCCCGAGTCGCAGTTGACCTTATAGGCACAACGGCATCTACAGCCCTGTTATTCCATCTCCCAAATGAGTGCGCTCGACAAGGCTCATTTTGTTTGCCAGCTCTGGAACATGCCACCGACGTTCTCACAATTACGGAATTGGGTACGCCCCTCGTCTTGTTTGTACCTCTATTAACATCAGGATGCCGGTTTTCGTCACAAACTATTTCCATTTATAAGCCCATCCGAAACTAAAGTCTACTAGACCACAGTTATCTTGCTTCATTGTTCCAGCCTCAAATATTTGTATGTGTGTGTACCACAGAGAGAGACCACAAGTCATGAAGAATTGTATAAGTTAAAGTAGGCACCCATGAGAGCCCATGGATCACCTGCAATGCCGAGCTCATAATGATTTGTTGAATTTCCCCCAATTTCATAGATTGATTCATAGGATAAAATTACATGATCACAGTAACTCTATAGTTGAGCAGATGCCTGTTATGCAGTTCTATTGTCCAGCATTTCCTACACTTCCATGGCAATTATGCAGCCGCATTGTCCAGCATATCCTACAATTGAATCTTCTTCATGTATTTGGATAGTTTTGATGAAGGTCACTTGGCATCACCATTCCCAGTGGAAAGCTTGAAACCATGTATTCGAGTTGACAATGAATCTATTCATGCATGCAGCTCGGATCTGAAGGCTTTGCACACGTGTGCCTTGTGATGTTGAGATAATGTTGAATCCATTTAGCCACCCATCGACACGGAATCAAGCCTTGTAAAAGAAAGGAAAAATTGTAAAGATCACCCATCCATGCAAACCGCATAAGGCAACAACCCCATTTTAACTGCTTGCCAAATAAGTAACCTACACCAATGTTTTCTTTTCCCCAAACTAGCAAGCGACGAAACAAAGAAATGCTTGGAAGCATATAATGAACGAAAACCAAAAGTATGCCCGATAAAGTACCTTGCATGTCATGTCACCTCAAAAGTTTTTTCCCTACATCTATTAGAGAACCCAATCCCACCTTTGTTGAACGAGAGCATGAAACCTTTTGGCGCAAGTTTAAACATAGTACTTTCTTCAAAAGGTTCACAATTAAAGCTTTTTACACACTATAAGATGATTATTGAAAGCTTTAAAACCTATTTTTTAATGATTTATCTTGGAACCACTATCCAAGCAAACAACATTGAGAAAATCCAAAGCATAAGAAGTAGAATGGTCATCAACATTAGTCAAAGAACTCATGTCGTTAGCAAAAAACTATAAATAAAGGGGGAAGGAGAGTGATGGTAGGTAATACCGTTCTTATGCCCTTTGTCGAATCCTTGGTTCATTGACCATCCCAAAGATCACTAGGTATTTGGAAAAGGGAGAATCTAAAGCGTGGCCTTGTCTAAGTTATATTTTGGATTTCAAAAAGGGGGGGGGGGGGGGGGGGGGAGAGCTCATCATGAATGAACCTTGCAAAAGTTTTTTTTTTTTGTTAAGATGACATTGATGAACTAGGTCAATCTAAATCCTAACACATTGCCATAAAGACATTAAAGGACAAAGTCCTTCACAATTCTATCATAAACTTTATCAAAATCCTTCTTGAGAAAGTAACGATCTCTCCCCAAACCTTATCACACTCCATTCCTTCACAAATATAAATTATAGCATCAAGGATAAACCTCCCGCTAATAAAACTTGTTTTGTTTTTTACTTTGACTTTAATCCGATTCATGAAAAGGCAAAACATCAATGATGAAGTAAGAGCTACATGTGAGACGTCATCGTAGTTAAGTCCACACCCTCATTATTATCTTTCAAAGCTGGAATTAAACCTTTTAAATTCTTTGTTTTCTAGCAAAACATCACATTTCTCCATCCACAATTCTCTCGACCAAGAAAGGGCACTATTATCTTCAAAGTACTCTCCCTATGATAATAAATCTCAAATGTTTCTATCTCCCTATGATCATTATTCTTCCAGAATCCCTAATTTTTCAAACTTGGAGGTCATAATGTCTCAAACGCTTTGCCGTTCTTGCACCCTTTTTCTTGGTTTACAAATCAAATAATATTAGAATAAACTAGGAAGTGGATATATTCTTTAACTTCATACAAATTTTCTTATGGGCAAGCAAACTCATATCTAAATGGAAGCAACGAGCCTTGTGGGAAGAACACACAAAAAGCAAGGTAAATCTAAACAAGGAGGAGGGATTTGTGAGCTTCACAGTGAACATTTCAATGTTCTCGGAGGATGGTATTAGAAAGATAGAATCTCTCTAGTCTAATCGCATGGTAAGTAGGGAAATTTTGTGTGTGATTCCCAGCGCGCCCAATATCTCTGAAGAAATCAACTATGTAGTCGTGGTAAAAAAAAAATAGTTAAACCAACTATTCTTCTCTATGCCATTTACGAAAACACGTTTCTTCTTGAACCTATGATCAAAGCTAGTGACCACGTTGAAGTGACCAATGATCAAAATGGGGCTACTGATTTGGAAAATCCTAAACGAACATGGCTAAACGAACATGTGGACAGAGGAATTACAAGTATATACATGGATAATAGTTTAATTGAGAGGCTTGTCAAGATTTCTTACAACCCAATGGATAAGAAGAAGGTCACGTATCTCCATAGATATCTTATGATGCTAGCTATTAGTTATAGAAAAGAAAGATTGGAAGGAGGAAAGCAATGCGGAGATAAGTGCAAATGAAATTCATTGCGTGCATTATCTAGTGTAAGATAGATCGATAATTGGGGGGGGGGGGGGGGGGGGGGAGGGAAGCGAGAGACTAGAGGCAGCCATACCATAACAATCTAATCGAAAAGAGGCACTATGAGAACCTAAATGAGTATGATATGATAGAGGTGCATCTAGTTTGCTATCTCACAAAGTCTACACCAGCCATTTAGGCATAGTTATAGCCTCCTCTATATCAGTTCTCTCATCAATAAGTGCATCATCACATGAAACCTGTAAAGGATGAGAAGTTACCTTAGTTGGACCAGCACTAAACTATCCACTTATAGAACGAGGTAGCAAGGTGGCATATATGTCTTTGGAGCTAACTGATGTCTCCTTAGTACATGACAGTAATGGTTCAATAGCATCTTGTATGAAAACAATATCATGGATAACCAAAATCTGTTTAGTCTTTGGATGATATACATGGTAGTCTTTGCTTTCAAAACTATACCCAACAAAATTACATTTTATTGCTTTATCATCCAATCTCCTACGTTGTTGTTCAGTTGCTAATACATATGCCAAACAACCAAAAACATGCAGGCGAGCAATAGACAGCTTGGGACCATGCCAAGCCTCATATGGAGTGATAGATCGTAATGCTTTAGTGGGACACTTGTTAAGTACATATGTTGCACACATAAGAGCCTCTAGCTTGAAACTATGTGGCCAAGCCAGACTCTTGACCATACACCTCGCCATCTCCATCAGTGATGTGTTCTTCCATTCAGTAACTCCATTTTGTTGAGGTGTATATGGCACTCTACATTGATGTTTTATTCCATATTCAGTCACAAATGCACTAAAAATAGAAGACATTTACTCCCCCCCTCCCCCCGATCAAAATATAGTGTGTCCATTTTACATGCTAAGAGATTTTCAGACAACTCTTTGAGGCACATCAACACTTTGGACTTCACTTTCAATGGATATACCCATGCATGTTTCAAAAAATAATCAATGAAACTCACGAGGTAAAGATGGTTCCTAAAGGAAGGTGTTTGCATAGGACCATATACATGAGTGTGTACGAATTGCAATTTTTTAGTAGCTCAAACTGAACCATCTTTTGGGAAGGAGGAATGTTGTGTTTTTCCCAAAATACAACCTTCACAAACATGCTTACTAGGTGCCTCAAGTTTGGGCAAAGAGGACACCATTTCATATTTCTATGAGCATAGCAAACTAGCTAATTTCTAGTGACCAAAGTGTGCATGCCAAAGCTTTGCATCAGACATAGCTTGATAATCATGTACTACACATGGTGAATCATTCAGGGATTTTTGATAGTCTATGAGCTTATACAACCCACAACATAAAATTCCAGAAGCAATAATGATGTCTCCATTTGACAAATCATGAACTCTACATTTGTCAACATTAAATTTCACAACCAAGGCAATATTGGCTAATAAAGCTAAAACTAGTAACAGATTCTTCTTGATCCCTGGCACAAATAAAGCATCTGACAATGTAAAAGAACTATCATCAGTAGTGTTCAAAATGATTTTACAAACTCACATGACTAGATCTGAGGAGTTGATGGTGCATGTGATAGTATTCCCTATAGGGGCAGGCTCGAGTGAAGTGAAGAATCTGTGCTATGCGATAATATGTTTAGCTGCCCCACTATCAAAGTATCAAACATCTAAGTCTACTAGAGACATACACTATTCATAAGAAGATGGATCATATCTTCAAACAGTGATAAATGCCCATTCTTCATTCTACACAAGATTAGTAGACTTTGTTTTGGGTGTAGGGGCATCTACAACAACCATTTGAGCCTCTTTCTTCCTTGCCTCTCTAGTAGCTAGTTTTGGACAATTTTTTATGACATGATCAATTTCTTTACAGTAATTGAAAGACAAGCTTTTATTTTCTATTTTCTTCTTGTCTTTGTCATCCTTCTTTGATTGTGCAAAATTAACAGAGTTTTGCTTACTAGTAGATGAGTTCCATTTACCTTTGCCTTTTTGACTAGGCAGTAAAGCTTGATGTGCAACATGCATATTGGACTTGTTCTACCAACATTGATCTTCCTACAATAGAACAAAGACTTACTCCTCAAATGTTAAGGTATTTGGATTGACTTTCAGCATCAATCAAAGAGTAGAAGCAAAACTCTAATATGGATCAGTAAGACCATTCAAAACAGTCCCCACAAGTGAGCTGTTAGGCAAGACTTCATCAACAGAAATTAACTGCTCCTTCAAATCTTTGATCTTTCTCAGAAAACTATCCATGGAATCTCCTTCATTCATGTGCTAACTCTCCAACAATTTTTGGAGGTAACCAACATGAGCATCATTCCTTCCCTTGTATAAAGTGGCAAGTGTATCCGAAGCATGCTTTGTTGTTCTACAAGAGCGAATGTGAGGAATAATGGCACGTTTGAGAGACAAGGCTATCAATGTATGTGCTTGAGCATCTCTTCCATCCCAATGAAATTGCTTTACATTAAGTGCAACAGAAGCCACTGCACAAATAGGAACCTGAAGAATATCAACATCTGCAATGTTGTCTATACGACCTTCACCAACTATGTTTGTAGGTATAATAGGACATCTTTCGACACCCTATAGAATACTCTTGATTCCTTTTGCAACCAATACATTATGCATCATATAAGCCCATAATGGGTAATTTCTACCATCCAACTTATCCACAACAACTAACATATGAAATACATTAGTGCTTTCATCCATGGCCACTAATTAAAATACCCTCATGTAGATAAATAACTATATCTCAAAAAGTTGAAGAGAACTACCCAACCAAATTCTTCTAAACCTATAGCAGACTTTCAGACGCTTATTCTGGCAAACCAAAACATGTATATATCTTTAGCACAAAAAGACAAAACTACCTACATAGGCACTGTGATAGTGCATTCGGAGGCCAAAACGAGTTTAGATCGCAATCAACACCACACAAGAAAGTTATTTTGAAGTCCTAATCACCTGAGTATGCTCAATATTTTTACGTGATCCTAAAACTATGATCAAAGAGGTGTCAAAGATGCCCTAGATAAAGCGGTGAACTGCCCTGATATTGATTGTTGGAGTTTGAGGTCTGCAAGAGCATGTGAATAGCACATGGAAGAAGAAGAAACTTGAAGCACAACAAACAATACTGAATGTACTATCACTAGAATGTACAAAGATAAGTGACTTGTTAGGGTTATGGGCATATATACAAGCTAGGGAAAAAAAATCCTGAGGGAAAAAAGTGCCCTAGTGGTCCTAGTGTGTTCACACATATGACTATCTAAATATATCAATAGTACGTAGACAAATATCTCCTTCTTTCCATCAAAAAAATATCCACGATCGACACGCGTGTAACTGGAACTAAGAAGCAAGGAAGGAGTCCTTGATCTTTTCTTGGAATGCAATCCATGTGGGGGGACGATTTGTGCTATGCCACAAAATAGTCCACCATAACTGGGCCTTATCCACCAAATAATTAGTAAAAAAATTCACTTCTTCAATTTCTGGATATGGTTCATAAAAATAAAAGTCATAAAATTGGGTTAAGCATGAATGAACAAATTGGCCATCCTTTTGCCCATCGAATTGAGAAAATTGGATGTTTTTGGCCAATATTTGAATGCATGCCTTCTTCTTGAGTGATGATAATGGCCTTCACAACCCTAACTAGATTTTGCTCATTACTCGACATTTGTTGGAGTGCAATATCACATTCTTTTATTCTGTTCTGATCATTTTGGAGTTCGTGTCACAAAAGCTCCAATTGCTGCTCAATCCGTATCCCAAGTAGGGATGATGTACCAAAATCCTTGGTATTATGGATAGGTTCCATGGCCTTTTATAGAATCAAAACCTAGGACTAAGCATGTGAAAAGATTTTTAACAATAGTGCATATTAAAAAATAATAAATATATGAGTGTTTGATAAATAAGAAAAATATGGTGAAGAGAGTGTTAAAATGTAAAATGTTAAATATCCATTAAAAGGAACAGGATATCAATAAGTGAAAATAGGCTAGTGGATAAAGCATATCTCTTGTAAGTGTGAGGTTGTGGGTTCAAATCCCCTACATGATAAATAAGGAACTAAGTAAGCTAACTAGGATATAAGTAGGCTAAGTAGGGAAACAAGCAAGCTCTTATCTCCGCTCATAAGTTAGAATTTGTTCGTGTGTAGCCAATGGTTTCCAACAGAACCAAAGGAAACCATAGTAAACCAAGAGAACCATAAGTGCCAGCGAAGCCAAAGGTGCCAAAGTTATGCCATAGTTCTATGCCTTAGTCGACGAGTTGGAGTAAGCCAAAGGAGTAACCTAATCGATAAACAAATTGGATAACTGAACCAAACTCGAATAGTGAACAAGGCATAGAGAGCAGAGGGAGCATAATGAGCACAGGAAGTACAGTGAGCATAGTGAGTATAGTGTTCATTTGGTTACTTTTGGAGTAGTAACCGAATGGATAACTGAATTGATAAATGAAGTTAATAAACAAACTTGATAAAAAAATTTGATTAACGAATTTGATAACCAAATTTTATAACCCAAATGAACTCAGAGAGTGAGTAGAGTGTTCAATTGGTTACTTTTGAAGGGGTAACCGAATGGATACCCGAATTGATAAATGAGGTTCATAAACAAACTTGGTAAAAGAATTTTATAAACAAATTTGATAACCAAATTTGATAAACAAAGCAGAATCACTTCTCCCTTTCTAATAATTCTATAGACACCTTTTTCATGGAGAACCTCAATCCAAATACTTTCAGTAAACTTTCATCCATCCGGACCCTATGTGATAAGTTCAATACCAATATTGCAATCAATCATGGTATACAACAACAGGGAATGTATTCCAAAGAGCTCTATAACCTTGTGAAGTATAAGTGTTACCAAAGAAGGTAAAAGGCATGTCGAAATATGGATAGATCGAGTTTTTCATCCAATTGATCCTCAAACTAGAAGGAATCCACCTTTCCATACTTTCAAGGGCTCATTACATTTGTACGAGATCATGATGACATTTTATGTGGATAATGTTCAAGTCTCCAGGAGTTTTCAAAGAACTATATGCAATACATAAACTATCCACAAAATATATTCCATCAAAGGCATTTACATTAGATGGATTGAGAAAAAAAGTTGCTCCATTTGACTTTTGAGTTAGAAGCTTTTAAACAAGTGAAAGAAAATCTAGTAGGATTAATAACGTATTCAAATGGAATAAAGCCATTTTTAGATTTGACTGAAAAATCTAGACCGAAGAAAAAGAGAATGAAAATTTTGAGAGATCATGTAACAAATGCTCAGGGTTTTAACATGTTGAGCAATTTTGAGTGGGTACATTTTGGTAATGAAATTATGAATGAGCATTATGTTTTAAATCTCTTGAAATTAAATGAGAATGCATGCTAAATATGGTTTATTTTTCAAAATCTCATGAAAAAAATAATTTTTCTTTAGAACCATCTCAAATTCCCGAGGTATGTGATGGTGTTGGAGTGACTAGAAAGGGTTATAAGGAAATTTACAAATTTTGGTATGAACTTCTTAACTCTTTAGGAGGTTTTTTTCCCCCGGCTTGTATATATGCCTATTGCCCTAATGGGCTACTTATCTTTGTACATTCTCTAGTAATACATTCAGTCTTGTGTGTTGTGCTCCAAGCTTCTTCTTCTTCCTTGTGTTGTTCGCGTGCTTCCGCAGACGTCTAACTCCAACAAAGAGCTTGGGTTTGCCATCTCAAGTTCATGAATGAGGCTATCTGCATCATTGAGCAAAACTTGTCGGAGATGTCTTTTACAACTCTCATGAATGGAATTCTTGGGATGAAGAGTCCCACAAACTCAAAAGCTCTTGTTACTTCCATCTATGATTTCACATGGTATTTTACCCTCTTCTTGGTATATTCCTTTTGAGGAGCACTCTAGTTCTAGGTATTTATGGTTTGATCCTCATTAACTTGGTTCTTCATAGCAAGTCCCTCATGATTTTACTATTTACTAGTGTAGATCTTCTAGTAGTCTTCTTTGTCCTATACAGGATCTATTGAAAAACAAAATGAGAGGATGGTCCTTAAACCCGTGGATATGAATGTACAAAATCAAGCAAATGCAGAGATTCAAGAGATAACCAATTCAAGTGATTAGGGCAATCCAAATTTGTTGGATTGCCCCGTATCCCTTGAATCACTCATGCTCCAAAAACTCAAGCCATTGAGTGATCTCTACTTTATTTCATGATAAAACTCCATGATCCCACATGCATTACATTCAAATAAGAAAATTTACACTAAAAAAGTGTTCTAAACAAATACAACCACTTCAAATTATTAGGGACATCCTAAAATCTCTAATTGCCCTTATCACTTTTATTAATCGTGTCACCTAATGAAAGATCTTAAGTGTGTTCATGTAGAGTCCATGACATGAATCAAATAATGTGCCACTTTTAACACTGAGAAAAAGATAATATAAATTAAGCAATTTGTGTCTATGCACATGACCGATTCAAGTAATTAGTGCCATCCCTACTTTTTAATGGCTCATATTTCTTTAATCAGTCACCTCTTGTAACTTCAACTTCAAGAATTTTTTATATGTGAAATGCATCTCATACCAATTGCGAAAACACTTTTAAAACAAGGAGAAACAAATAACCATCATATGCTTATTCTCTTTGGACATGACTGATTCAAGCATTAGGGCCATCCAAGCTTATTTGATGGACCTAATCACATGAATCGGTCGTGTCCAATGAAGTTTCATACTAATAAAGACAAGAATGAATGGCTTAAAAAAATGAAAAGAAACACATATATTGGCTTGCAAACAAAGAGAGTTCAACAAGACATGTCCTATTTCTTGTAGAAGAATCTCAAGAAAGGATTGCATCGAAACTTATAACGAAGTAAGAGAGAAAAGGGAGAGCACAAAAAACTGACACAAATGCAATGAGGAGCTTATATAGGGTCTCTATGGTGTGTTGATGGTTGATGCCATGTGGTATGATCTAATTGGTCCACATCATTTCACCATTGTGAATTCCATCATACCTTGCCACATGCCAGAGAGAGAGAGAGATGAAATAGAAAGAGAATGAGATAGAGAGAGAGATGCATACATACATACACACACATATGCATACACATACTCACATACATATACATACACACATGCATATTACATACACACTCACATACATATTACATACACACATGCATATACATACACATACATATTACATATTCACATGCATACACACATATACATACATACATGCATATTACATACAAACATGCATATTACATACACACATGCATATTAGATACACACATGCATATACATACACACACATATTCATTCTCATACTCACATACATAGATACATGTATACACACATATACATACACACATGTACACACACACATGTATAGATACACACATGCATATGCATACATACATACACACATATTTGCATGTACACACACACATACATACATACACACTAACATATTTATACACACATATATGTGCATACACACATGCATATGCATACATACATACACACACATACACATGTACACACACACACATACATACATACACACATGCATATTACATACACACACACACATATATATACACACTCACATATGTTTACACACTCACATATGTATACACACACATGCATACATGCACATACACATACACACACATCACATATACATACACACATACACACATATACATGTTTTAGTGTTAGGGTTTTAGGATTAGGGTTTATGAATTTCTCTTTTCTTTTATTATGCATGATATTTTTGGCATCATTTCTTTAGAATTAGATGAAGGAAAACATTAAGTGGACTTTGATGAAAATGCTCCAAACAATTACATTGATGTAATTGATTGTTTTGTTTTCGATTGATGCAGAGTGAGATAGAGAGAGAGAGATGAAAGAAAGAAAGAGATACATACACACATATTTGCATGTACACACACATACATACATACACACATGCATATTACATACACACACACATATAAATACACACTCACATATGTATACACACACACATATGTGCATACACAGATGCATATGCATACATACATACACACACACATACATACATACACACATGCATATTACATACACACACATATATATACATTTTTTCATATGTATACACACATGCATACATGCACATACACATACACACACATCACATATACATACACACATATAATGTTTTAGGGTTAGGGTTTTAGGGTTAGGGTTTTAGGATTAGGGTTTTTGAATTTCTCTTTTCATTTGTTTTGCATGAGATTTTTGGCATTGATTCTTTGGAATTTGAGAAGAGATGATGTCAATTGGGTTTTGACAAGAGCGTTCAAAAGAATTACATCCATATAAGTGATTGTTTTGTTCTCAATTATAAATAGAGATAAAGAGAGAGAGAGGGAGAATAAGAGAGAGAGAGAGAGAAAGAGGGAGAGAGAGAGATGAAAGAGACAGAGAGATCCTTAACACTGCATGCAATGTACATATGTCTACATTAGTAAATTATATTGGAAGTATGGGATCCCAAATCAAGGAAGAAGATGAGTAATTATGTACATTAAATTTTTTTCTAGGAAGAGCTTCCCTAGCCTTAGTTTGACTTTGCATGTAGTATAAACAAGAGTACTTAGAAAGTGCTTAAGAGTCACCAGTTCTATTGGATGTTGCCTTTGGATAACATTTGCAATGGTTGTCTTTCAGAACAACACCTTAAGGGTTTGATGATTCTAAGATGGAACATGGTCATACCCACAAACAAGGAGTTGGCACTCTTGTATAAGGAAGTGCCAAGCTATGTGGAAATCACTCCACAAAAGGAAGTAAGCCCAAAGCTTTGCGAAAAGCTTCAAACTTCTCCCTAGGCAGAGCCTTCATGAAAAGGTCTGCAATGTTCTCCTGCGTGGGCACATATGCCAAGCTGATCTCCCCAGCAGAGAACCTCTCCCTGACATAGTGATAATGCACCTCAATGTGCTTAGTGCGAGCATGGAACACAGGGTTCCTCGCAACTGCCAATGCGCTCTGACTGTTAGTGAACATGGTGGTGGCAGAAGACTGCCAACACCCAAATCAGCCATAAGGCGTCTGAGCCACACACACTCAACAGTCGCTGTGAAAGCTGCCCTATACTCAGCCTCACAACTGGAAGTGGCCACAGTAGGCTGCTTCTTGCTCAACCAAGATATACATGAGCTACCAAGCATGAAGCAAAAACCACTGGTGGACATACGAGTGTCATAGCAACCAGCCCAATCTGAGTCAGAAAAAGCATGCAAATCTGGCGGTAGTGATCCCCCCTTGGGATAAAACAACCCAAGTAGCCGAGTACCACTCAAGTAGCGAAAGATGCGCTTAACCGCTTTCCAATGCATGACTCCTGGGCAATGCATAAACCTGCTCATCTGTGAGACAACAAACTGAATATCTGGCCAAGTAATGCATAAGTAAATCAAGCATCCAACAGCCTGCTGATAGAGAACAGCATCAAATGCATCTCCAGCATCATGAACACTCAATCGTAAACCTGTCTCCATAGGAGTGGCAATAGGCTTACGGTCTTCAAGGCCAAAACGCTACAATAATGTGTCAATATATTTCGTTTGACACAAAGCCATTCCACCATCAACGTGCATAAATTGAATGCCCAAATAGTGATGCAAATGCCCCAAATCAGACATCTCAAATGAGGCATGCAAATCAGCCTTAAAATCAGCAATATGTGTCTCAATAGGACCAGTCAGCAGCATGTCATCAACATAGACAACAATGATCAGAAGCACATCATTAGCACGTTTAACATATAAGGTGCTTTCAGTTGGACTGTTCTCAAAACCATGTGCAATCAGATAGGCATGTATCTTCTCATACCAAGCACGTGGTGCTTGCTTTAAACCATATAATGCCTTCTTTAACCTGCAAACTTGGTTTTCATGCCCTTTCTGCACAAAGCCACGGGGCTGAAAAACATACACTTCTTCATGCAAGTCACCATTCAGAAATGCTGTTTTAATGTCCAACTGATGTACATTCCAACCATGATGGGCTGCAAGTGCACAAATGCTCTGAACAATAGTCATACGGCATGTAGGTGTAAAGGTCTCATCAAAATCAATGCCTCTTTCCTATGCATAACCCTTTGCAACAAGCCTAGCCTTATACCTGTCAACTGTACCATCAGGTTTACGCTTCAGCTTGTATACCCACTTAGTGCCAATGGCCTTCTTGCCAGGAGGCAAGTCACATAAAGACCATGTACCATTCTTCATTATAGCATCATATTCAGATTGCATAGCAGCCATCCAATTTTCTCAATTTTGTGCTTCATCAAAAGAAATAGGCTCATTCTCATCACAGAGACTAGATGCAGCCATAGCATAGCAATCTGATGCAAAGGAGGTACTATGAGAGCCTGAATGAGTACGATATGACAAAGGTGCATCTAATTTGCTGTCACGCAAAGTCTGCACCAGCCATTTTGGCATAGTTTTTGCCTGTTCAATATCAGCTCTCTCATCAACAAGTGCATCATGTAAATCTGCATCAGAAATGGAATGATCTGCATCATCATATGAAACCTTCAAAGGCTGAGAAGTTGCCTCATTATGACCAGCACTAGCCTGTCCACCTGTAAAAAGAGGCATCAAAGTATCATACATGTCTTTGGAGCTAACAGATGTTTCCTTAGTACATGAAAGCAATGGCTGAATAGCATCTTCCACAAAGACAACATCACGGCTAACCAGAATGCGTTTAGTCTGTGGATGATACAGACGATAGCCTTTACTTTCAGAACTGTACCCAACAAAAATACATTTTACTGCCTTATCATGCAATTTTCTGCGATGTTGTTCAGGCACTAATGCATATGCCAAACAACCAAAAACACGCAGATGAGAAAGAGATGGCTTGCGGTCATGCCAAGCCTCATATGGAGTGATAGACTGCAACGCTTTAGTGGGACACTTGTTCAGTACATATGATGCACACATGACAGCCTCAAGCCAGAAACTATGTGGTAAAGCCTGACTTTTGACCATGCAACTCGCCATCTCCATGAGTGACCTGTTCTTTCGTTCAGCAACTCCATTCTGTTGAGGCGTATACGACACTGTACACTGGTGTTTTATCCCATGTTCAGCCAGAAATGCATTAAAATCTGAAGATATATATTCCCCCCCTCGATCAGAACGGAGGGTGCCCATTTTACATGCTGATAGATTTTCAGCCAAAACTAAAAATTGTTTGAAGCACATGAACACTTCGGACTTTGCTTTGAGTGGATATACCCATGCATGCTTGGAAAAATCATCAATGATAGTCACGAAGTAAAGGTAATTTCCAAAAGAGGGTGTCTGCATAGGACCACAGACACCACTATGTACAAGCTGCAATTTCTGCATAGCCCGAACTGAACCATCTTTTGGAAAGGAAGAACGCTGCATTTTGCCCAAAATACAGCCTTCACAAACATGTTTTCCTGGTGCCTCAAGTTTGGGCAAAGAGGACACCATTTCATATTTCTGCAGGCGTAACAAACTAGCAAAATTCAGATGACCAAAGCGTGCATGCCAAAGCTCTGCATCTGACATAGCCTGAGAATCATGAACTGCACATGCCGAATCATTCACAGATCTTTCATACTCTATGAGCTTATACAGCCCACGACATAAAATGCTAGAAGCAATAATCACATCGCCATTTGAGAGATCATGGACTGTACACCTGTCATCAATGAATTTCACAACCAAGCCAATCTTGGCTAATGCAGAAACTGATAACAGGTTCTTTTTGATCCCTGGCATAAATAAAGCATCTGACAAAGTGAAAGAACTACCATCAACAGTAGTCAGAATGATCTTACCAACTCCCATAACAGGATAAGAGGAGTTATTGGCGCATGTGACAGTATTCCTTGTAGGGGCAGGCTCGAGTGAAGAGAAGAAACTGCGCTGCGAGGTAATATGTTTGGTCGCCCCACTGTCAAAGTACCAAACATCTGAGTCTACTGCAGACACGCACTGATCATGAGAAGATGGGTCAAAACTGTAGACAGTAGTAAACGCCTATTCTTCTTCCTGCACAAGATTTGCAGACTCTGTTTTTGGTGTAGAGGCCTCTGCAACAACCATTCCAGCCTCTTTCTTCTTTGCCTCTTTAGCAGCTAGTTTTGGACAGTTCTTTATAATATGATCATTTCCTTTACAGTACTTGCAGAACAATTTCTGCTTTTCTAATTTCTTCTCATCTTTATCCTGGTTCTTCGATTGTGCAACATTTGCAGATTTCAACTTACTAGTAGAAGAGATCCATTTTCCTTTGCCCTTCTACCTAGCCAAGAAAGCTTGATCTGCAACACACATAATGGACCTGTTTTGCCTGGACTGATCTTCCTGCAACAGAACAGAGACTAATTCCTCAAATGACAAGGCATTCGGATTGCCTTTCATCATCAACCGAAGAGTAGAGGCAAAACTCTGATATGAATCAGGAAGACCATTCAGAACGGTCTGCACAAGTGAGCTATCTGGTATAACCTCATCAGCAGAAATCAATTGTTCCTTCAGGTCTTTGATCTTTGTAAGAAAATTGTCCATAGAATCACCTTCATTCATGTGCTCACTCTCCAACTGTTTTCGGAGGTAAGCAACACGAGCCTCATTCCTAGCCTGGTACAAAGTGGTAAGTGTATCCCAATCATCCTTTGCTGTTCTACAAGAGCGAATGTGAGGAATAATGGCACGTTTGACAGACAAAGCTATCAATGCATGTGCCTGGGCATCTCTGCCATCCCAACGAATCTGCTCTGCAGTAGGTGCAACAGAAACAGCAGCACGAATAGGAATCTGCGGAATATCATGTTTGACACCATCTTCATCAGCTCCAACACCTGTATTTGCAGTACCTGTCGTTACAGGTGTAACAGGACATCTTTCAACACCCTTCACAATGTTCCACAATCCTTTTGCAACCAGTACGCATCATATAAGCCCATAATGGGTAGTTGGTACCATCCAACTTATCCTCAATAGCCAACATACGGAATACATCACTGCTTTCAGCCATGGCCGGTGACTAAAATACCTTGATGCAGAAAATTGACTGTATATCAAAAAGTTGAACGGAACTACCCAGACGAGTTCTCCTAGACCTGTAGCAGACTTTGAGACACTTAAACTGGCAAACAGAAACTGGTATATACCTTTGGCACAAAAGGACGAAATAGCCTACACAAGCGCTGCGATAGTGTGTTCGGAAACACCCTGAGTATGCTCACCAAATTTCGTACGAATCTGAGACTGCAAACGGAGGAGTGTCGACGGCGCCCTAGAAGAAGCGACGACCTGCTCTGATACCAATTGTTGGAGTTAGACGTCTGCGGAAGCACGCGAACAACACAAGGAAGAAGAAGAAGCTTGGAGCACAACACACAAGACTGAATGTATTACTAGAGAATGTACAAAGATAAGTAGCCCATTAGGGCAATAGGCCTATATACAAGCCGAGGGAAAAAAACCTCCTAAAGAGGGAAAAAAGTGCCCCGGCGTTCCTAGAGTGTTCACACACATCACTACCTAAATATATCAACACTCTTCTATGCTTGCACATGGGTGCAAACGAATTTGAAATTTTTCTTCATGAATGATGCTTATTTATGTACTACTCATGAACACATGACAAGAAATTCATTAGAGTGTGTTGAGGAGTAGAGAAGGAAGAATCTATGTCAGATGAAGGTTTTTTGCTTGAAGACATTCAAAGGTTGAGGAAAGCAAAATATGAATTTTTAAAGAAAGCAAATGGTCAAATCATTTTGAATGTTTCAATGCCATGGGAGCAAGAGTAAATGCTTGACATAAGGCATGAACAAAACATGATGTTGAGAGATTTTAATGTCGAAGTCTCTAAGAGCATTGTGAGCATAGCTATGTGGTATTGTCTTTAGGCCATAATATGTTCATCATTTTTTTCAGCAATTGAAAGCCTTCTTGATGCATCAGGTCTAGATTTCATATTCTACTGTCCTACTCTAGAAATTGAAAGAGGTTAAAATTTATGAAAAAATAACCAAACTCTCCACGCTTGAAAAGTCTTCACTTAGTCATAAGTGGATCCAAGATAAATAACTATCTTGAAATAATCTCTTTATATTTCTAGAGTAGGACCCTAGAATATGAAATCTAGACTAGATGCATCAAGAACGCTTTCACTTGCTAAAGAAATGATGAACATATTATGGCTTGAAGACAATACCACAAAGCTATGCTCACAATGCTATCATAGATTTCAACATTAAAATCTCTCAACATCATGTTGTCTTCAGGCCTTACTTCAAGTATGTACTACTCCCATGGCATTGAAATATTCAAAATGATCTGACGATCTGAAAGTTTTGATTTTGCTTTCCTCAGCCTTTGAACGTCTTCAAGGACAAAAATTTGTTCTAACATAAGATTCTTCCTTTTGTGCTTGTCAACATAAATTTGTCATCTTGTGATCATTGTTGGTGCAAATACCAAGCCTACACATTTGGCTAAAGTTTATACCATTGAAGCTTCATGGAAACCATTGCTAGGAAGCTTTTATCTTTTACTAAAAGTCATTATGACTTGAAAAGAATATTTGTAATCTCCACAAAACTCATGGATTTATTAGTTGGAAAATTCATGAATCCACTTGAGAGAATATCTCCTATATTGGAGGACTAGTTTTTAGTGAGAGCGAATGGAGGATTCAAATTCAAATTCAAATCTCACATCTGTAAAAGATGTCAAAAAACTCACGGGATGTGGCACTCCATATCCGAGTTATCTTTGACCAAATTGTAAGAGAGTAAGGCAAATTTCATAGCCTATATTATGTTCTAATACAATAGATATATACTTCTCATCTATGGTCTCTCAGTTATAGTCACTTATTACACTCAACTTATAATGCTCATATCGTAGTCATTCTTTCACCATTTTCAATTTTCTATAGCTTGTTGGAATCAGCTCCACGTTCTCTACATGCTTCTTTCGAAGCACTCTGACAAAACTTTGCAAAGGTCCTAAAAAATTGGGGGTAATGATTCAATTGCTAAATTGATTGCTCTTTGTATAGTGCATCATTTTTAGTGATTTCACTTGGAATCGTTAGCTCATTAAGCTGATTTGATAGCTCTAAGAGGAATTTTTCTAACTCCTACTATATTGGAAGCACTGAGCATAACGAGCAAAAGAAGTGTGAACAAAAATAGAAGGTTTTTATTAATCCTTCAACTTGGAAATAGTTTGTTTTGGTTCAATCATTTCTCACATCATTTCCAGAGTACATAGGCACTTATTTTGTGTCATTGGAAAGCTAAGAGGACCTTCAAATCAACTCTGAAGCAAGAAGGGGCTGGTACAAAGCAGGTTTTGGTAGTACCTACTCATTTCTTGAAGTGTCCATCCATCTTTCCCAACAATGGTATCAAAGCTTAGCCAAGGTAAAATGGGAGATGGTTTTACTTCTTTCATTGATAAATTGGACATGAACAACTAACAGCCATGGTCATTGAGGATGAAGACATACTTGCAAGGAAGGAGCCTCTATGGATACATCTCAAGAGATGAGGAGATGCCCATATTGAGAAGCAAAGGACAACCTACAAGAGAGGAGCATGAAAGACTCAACACATGGTGTGCCAAGGATGCATTAGAAAGGTCTTACTTACTTAACTCAATATCTGATTTTCTTCTTCCACATATTAGAAACTATAAGACATCCCAAGTGACTTGGGAAACATTGTCTTCCTATTTCTCTTCCAATAAAAGCGCCAGGAAGAACCAATTGTTGATTGAGTTTACCACTCAAATAAAGCAACCTAAGAAAGGCATCTAAAAGTATGTGACCAAAGTCAAAGATGTAGCAGATCAATTGGCAAGCATAGGAGAAGAAGTTGAAGAGGATCAGATTGTAAGACAAACTAATCAATGGTATTAAAGTTGATGACAAATTGGAGAGCTTAACAATTTCCATGGACTTGCACATGGACATGTAGATTCCAGACTTTACCACTCTCATGGGGCAACTATTTACCCATGAAGCCAAGCTCAAAAAGAATGGAGATTCGTCAAGAGGTAATAGCTCTTCTACCCTATACACTGATAAAAGTAAGTCCAAAGAGAAATGGTAAGAACAAGAAGATTGAGGATGAAGGAGCTACCTCCCAAGCCAACTATGCAGGGAGAGGTAGAACCTCAAGAGGAAGGGGTAGAGGAGGTAAGCAAGGTAGGGGGAGATCTTATAACTCCTCACAATGTAATATTTGTGGATTGTCAAATCATACTACAGATGAGTGTTACAGGGACTTTAAGAATCCGAGAGGAAGAGGTTATCAAAGAGGTGGATATACACAATCAAGAGGAAGATTCAATCACCATCAAGCATAGAAGAACAACTACAATAACAACTACAATAGAAACTACCAAGGAGGCTACAAATCAAGGAAAGATTACGACAACTACACAGAGGAGCAAGAGGATTCTCTTTTGATTATTAATATAGCTTCAAAACCAAGTATAAATGATGAACATCTCTTCTGCATTGACTCAAGATGCTCAAACCATGTGGCAACAATGTCGCTCTTCTCTCTCACCTTGAGGAACCAAAGGGTAAGCATCACGTACAAACATGTGATGACACCAAGCACTCAATAATTAAAGTAGGAAATGTTAAGACCTTTGATGGAAATAAGAATGTCTTGAGCAGGGTTCTATATATACCTACAATTACCAAGAATTTGATGAGTGTTGGACAGATTGTGGAAAAAGGTTTCTAGGTCAGACTCAACCAATATGGAGAATTGGTGCAGGATCCCCAACATGGATTCAAGAGAATTGCCAAAGGACAAAAGACAAGTAGAGTATTTACTTTTGAACTTGAAGATACAAGGAATATTGCACTTTATAGCTACAAAGATCAAACACTATCAGAGCTTAAAATTTGGCATAAGAGATTAGGGCATGTTGGTGAAAGAACCTTAAAACAGATATGTGGCCATCAGTGTGTGCTTGGGATACCTAATGTATTCAAGCAACACATGATCTATAAATGTGGTGCTTGTCAATTTGAAAAATCTCACATGTCACCCTTCTCGAGGAAAGGTTACATGCATGAGGACTACCTAGAGCTTGTCCATATAGATGTATGGGGACCAAGTGAGGATCCCTCAATTTTTGGATCCAAGTATTATATATCTTTCATTGATGACTTCAGTAGGTGGACTATCTTATATTTTATGATGCACAAAGATGAAGTACTCAGTTGCTTTAAAAATTACCTTGCACTTGTTGAGAACGAAATAGGAAGGAACATAAAGAGAATAAGGTCAGATGGAGGAGGTGTGTACTTCTCAAATGAGTTTGATGCATTCATACAGCACAGAGGAATCAAGAGAGAAATTACAACAAGGTATACCCCTCAGCAAAATGGGGTGGCTGAGAGGAGAAATAGATTAATTGTTGAAACAACTAGGTCAATGTTAAATGACAAAAAATTACCTAATTATTTGTGGGCAGAGAGTGTATCTACTGCCACGTATCTTGTAGATAGGTTGCCATCCAAATCTCTTCATGGGATGACCCCATATGAAGCATGGCATGGTAGAAGACCTTCACTTGATCATTGCAGGATCTTTGGATGTGTGGCTTATGTGCATATCCCTTCTCAGATAAGAGGTAAGTTACACTGTAAGGTAGAGACGTGCATCTTCATAGGGTATGACTTGAATCAGAAAGGATACATGTTCTACAATCCTTCAAATAAAGGATTCATGGTCAGTAGAGATGTTGTTGTTTGATGAGAATGACTCTTGGTTTGAAAATGAATGCAGGAAAGTAAAGATACCTTATGACTTGGAAGAAGAGTTTTCAAGCCTCACTAAGGAGGAACCCAAACAGATTGAAGACATCAGCTCAGATGATGAAGACATCATCAACTTAGAAAATTTCAAGGCATGGAAGTCACAAAGTCAAAATGAAGAAATTGGAGGATATACCTAAATCGTCCACCCAAGAAATCAGAACATCACAAAGGGAGAGCAAGAAGCCAATCAGATATGGGTATGATACTTCCTTAGTTACTAAGCACTCTGTTTATCTTGCAAAAGACTTGTCATTTTAAGAGCCATCATCATATGAAGAGGCAAAGACCAAGGCAGAATGGAAGGAGGCTATGGATGAGGAAATTGAAGCACTCAAGGAGAGTGATACTTAGGAGCTAGTACCAAAGAAGGAGTCTATGAAGGTAATTGGTTCTAGATGGATCTATAAGCAAGTACAAAGCTATACTTATGGATGAGGGTTTTGCACAAACCCAAGGAGTTGATTATGAAGAAACCTTCTCACATGTGGCCAAAATGCCAACCATCAGGGTATTGGTAAGTGTGGCTGCATCAAAGAATTGGAACATGTATCAGTTGGATGTAAAAAATGCATTTCTAGATAGCTGGATTTCAGAGGAGGTGTACATGTCCCAACCTCTTGGCTATGAGGACCCAAACAAGGTAACATATGTATGTAAATTGAACAAAGCTCTTTATGGATTGAAGTAGGAACGTAGGGCATGGAACCATAGGTTGACTATATACCATAAGGATGAAGGATTCATCATGAGTAAAGCAGATATTTCTTTGTTTATTAAGAGGAGAAATTCATAGGTAATATACCTATGTGTATATGTTGTTGATATCATGCTCATAGGTAATGATGCCAATGGCATCAAGAAGATAAACAATCAGATGATGTAGGAATTCAAAATTGGTGATCTTGGATCACTAAAATACTTTCTTGGACTTGAGTTAGTCTATACTAACTCTAGAATTTATATTACTCAGAGAAAGTATATACACGATATGTTAAAGAAGTTTCATTTGCAAGATGCCAAAGTAGCAAGTACTCCAATGGAGGTTAATCAGAAGTTAAGTGCTCATGAAGGTGATGTGCTTGAGAACATTGCAGATTACCAAAGCATAGTGGGAAGCTTGAACTATGCTACATTGACAAGGATTGATATTGCTTATGGAGTAAGTGTTTTAAGTCAGTTTATGCACAAACCTAGGGCACCTCATTTAGAAGCTGCCAAAAGGATTTTGAAGTACCTTAAGGGCACTCAAAATCAAGGGTTATATTTTCCTTATACCTCAGATTTGGACATCAAGATATATTCAGATGCAGATTGGGTAGGTTGCAAATATGATAGAAGAAGTACCTAAGGATACCTATCCTTTGCAAGTGATAAACCTATTTCATGGTCTTCAAAGAAGCAACCTACTTTTTCTTTATCTTCTACAGAGGCACAGTCTAAAGGATTGGCCAATGCTACTCAAGAGGCCATATGGATCAGATTACTATACTCAGATTTGGGTTTGCATACTGTTGGTGCACTTTACCCAAGCCTACATGCTTGATATGCTTGATATTATGATCATTTGAAAGTCACATGTGTAGTCATGTGAACAACTCTTGTAAACGAGTTCATTTTTATCTCTTGTAATTGTGAAAAAGGAAAAAGAAAAGGATGGCTTACCTCATCCATGATGTAAAAGCAAAGTTGTGGCTCTATCTACCTAAAACCACGAATTTTTGAGGTGAGGGAATATCTCCTAACTTTGGGGATCACTTTTAGGTGGAGCCATTCGAATTCGAATTCAAAACTCCCTCCAAGAATAGCTATAAAAAGAGCAAGAAGGAAGAGGCGATTAGCAAGCCTTGTTCGTGACCACTTCATGTCATTTTGTAGAGATTGAAGAGCTCACTCCATAGCTCTATCATTCTACTCCCATTGTGCAAAGATTCATTTCCAATGTGGTTGTAATCATATGTGAATCTATACATTTGTCATTATCTACTTCTCTGTTTTGTTCTCTGTTATACTCACTTAGAGTAGTAACTTTAGAAGGTCATATCTCGAGTTCTACTCATTATTTTTCAGTGTTTAAATGCGCGTTAGATAGCTCTAACTGTCTAGTTTCTGCATGTCAATTTTCATGGTCTATCTCTACAGAGCCCCGAGAATGGTGGGCATGTTCCATAAATTGATGAATCTTTTTCTTAGTGCTCAGTCCATCATTTGACGTGTTCTAACTTGGATTGGGAAGCTTTCTAAGTCTATATGCTATGCCTAAAAGGAATTTATATAATTCTTACCAGGTTGAGAGCACTGTTCATTTTTTCCAGTAGGTGTATGTCCAAAAATAGCAAGTTTTGGGAGCTAGTCATTTCGCAACTAGTCTGTCTTGACTTAAACTTTTGGGATACATGTTCCAAAGTACTTGGCTGATATTTTGGTGGATTTAGGAACGTAAAAGGGCCTACTAATCAACTCTGAAGTCTCAGTTGGCTGGTGTGAAGCTGGTTGTAGCAGCACCAACTCATCTTTGGATTGCATCCACCATCTCTCTTCACAGTGGTATCAGAGCATAGTCAAGCAACATGGGAGATGGATTTCCATCAACAATTGACAAATTAGATCGAAACAACTACCCGGCATGCTCTCTAAGGATGGAGGCTTACCTTCAAGGGAGGAATCTATATGGATTCATATCCGGAGATGAAGCAATGCCAACCATGAGGAACAAAGGGCAACCATCACATGAAGAAGTGGAAGGACTTTCAAATTGGTGTTCGAAGGATGCACTTTCAAGGTCCTATATTCTAAACTCAATCTCTGATTTTTTTTTACCTCATGTCAAGGGATGCAAGACATCAAGAGAGACTTGGAATGCACTTGCTTGTTTCTTCTCTTCCAACACTCGAGCAAGGAAGAACCAATTGTGGATGGAGTTCACAACAATGAAGAAAAGCCCGAAGCAAAATGTGGCTAATTATGTCACAAAGATGAAGGATATTTCCAACAAACTTGGAAGCATTGGAGAGGTAATTGAAGAGGAGCAAATCATTAGACAAATCATAAATGGAATCAAAGCAGACAACAAGTGGGAGTCATTCACAACAGCCATGGATTTATACATGGATATGCATGTACCCGATCTCAACACACTTATGGGCCAACTCTTCACTCATGAAGCAAAGATTAGCAAAGGTGGTGAGTCCTCAAGAGGTAATCAAAATTTTGCCTTATATTTTGATAAAGCTAAGGTCAAGGACAAGTCAAAGAATAGGAAGAATGAAGATGAAGGTAGCTCTTTCCAAGCAAACTCTGCAGGTAGAGGAAGAGCTAGAGGAAGAGGCAGAAGTGGAAAGCAAGGCAGGGGGAGATTCCAATCTACTACAACAACAACTACTACAACAACAACTACTACAACAACAATTACAACAACAACAACAACTATCAAAGTGACCATAGAGGAAGAAGAGACTACAATAACTATGCAGAGGACCAAAGTCAAGAAGATTCATTATTGATTATGAATCTATCAGTGAAGAAGGGTAAGGATGATGATCACATATTTTACATTGATTTGGGATGCTCAAACCAAGTAGCAGGAAATGTGGCTTTGCTTTCTGATTTGGAAGATCCTCATAACAAGCATGAAGTGCAGACAGGAGATGACACAAAGCACTTAGTGGAGAAGATAGGTAATGTGAAGAAATCAGATGGGAATATGAACCTCTTAAGAAAAGTCTTGTATGTCCCTACAATTACCAAAAATTTAATAAGTGTTGGACAGATTGTTGAAAAAAGATTGCATGTTAGATTCAACCGATTTGGAGCATATGTTGAAGACCCAAGGCAAGGCTTTCAAAAGATTGCCAAAGGAGAAAAGACAGGAATGCTTTTCACTTTTGAAGTGGAAGATACAAAGAACATAGCTTTGTTTAGCTATGGATCTCAAACTCTAACAGAGTTGGAGATATGGCACAAAAGGCTTGCTCACATTGTTGAGAGGAAACTCAAACAAATTTGCAGGGACCAAAGTGTACTTGTTTTGCCTAATATCACAAGGCAACACATGATTTATAAGTGTGAAGCTTGTCAACTCGGCAAGGCTCATAGACAACCTTTCAATAAGAAAGGATATATGTATCAAAATCCTTTGGATCTAGTGCACACGGATGTGTGGGGTCCAAGTAAGGAGCCATCTATATGAGGCTCAAGATATTATGTGTCTTTCATATATGATTGTAGCAGGTGGACCATTCAGTTTTTTCATGAAGCACAAGGATGAAGTGTTTAATTTTTTTAAGAAGTATATTGCTCTTGTTGAAAACCAAATAGGAAGGACTTTGAAACGACTCAGATCAGATGGTGGAGGAGATTACTTCTCTTCTGAATTTGATGCCTTCTTGCATGAAAGAGGCATTAAAAGGGAAGTCACTACAAGGTATACACCCGAACTCAATGGTGTAGCAGAGAGGAGGAACTGAGCTATTGTCAAAGCTGCAAGGTCCATGGTCAATGAAAAGGGATTGCCAAACTACCTATGGGCAGAGGCTGTGTCTACAGCCACATATCTCATAAATAGACTTCACTCTAAGTCACTAGATGGAACCACTCCATATGAAGTGTGGAATGGAAGAAGACCTAGTCTAGAGCATTGAAAAATCTTTGGATGCTTAGCCTATGCTCACATTCCTTCTCAAGTAAGAGGGAAATTGGATCCCAAGGCAGAGAAGTGCATATTTATTGGTTATGATCAAAACCAAAAAGGATATAGATTATATAGTCCAACCAATCAAGGATTTTTTGTGAGTAGAGATGTAATTTTTTATGAAAACAAATCATGCTTTGATGATGACAGGAAAGTGAAGCTGCCTTATGACTTGGATGAAGACTTTCCATCACTTCAACCAAAGGAGCCAAAGGAGATTGAAGAAAGTGATTTGGAGATTGACCTAGAAGACTTGGAAAGACTAAAACTATGGAAGAACAAAGGTAAAGCAAAGATGCAAGATGCTACATATGGACCCGAGAGCTCACATCAACCACTTAGAAGGTCTTCAAGGAAGAAGAAGAAACCAGAGAGTTTTGGTTATGATACTTCTTTGGTCACCAAGCACTCAATCTACATTGCAAAGGATTCAACCAATGAAGAACCTACCACATTCGAAGAAGCACAAAGCAAGAAATCTTGGAGAGATGCAATGGATGAAGAAATGGAAGCCTTGAAGGAGAATGACACTTGGGAGCTTGTACCTAACAAGCCATCTATGAAGGTAATTGGATCTCGATGGATATACAAAATCAAGAGGAAGATGGAAGTATAAATAGACACAAAGCAAGGTTAGTTGCTAAAGGGTTTACTCAAACCCATGGTATTGATTATGAGGAGACTTTTTCTCGTGTTGCGAAAATGCCTACAATTAGGGTTCTCATTAGTCTTGTTGCATCTAGAAATTGGAATCTCTATCAACTTGATGTAAAGAATTCTTTCTTGAATGGATGGATTTTTGAGGAAGTGTATATGGCACAACCTCCTGGATATGAGGATGCACATCATGCTAACTATGTATGCAAACTAAAGAAAGCTTTGTATTTATTGAAGCAAGCTCCAAGGGCTTGGAATTTCAGATTGGTGACTTATTTGCAGGACCAAGGATTCAAAGCTAGCAAGGCGGATACCTCTTTGGTCATAAAGAGGAATGGATCTGAAGTGATCTATTTATGTGTGTATGTTGATGATATTATTATCACAGGCAATGATCTTGAAGGAATCAAACAGGTAAAGAGTCAAATGAAAAATAAGTGAACTCGGACCACTCACTTATTTTCTTGGATTGGATTTGATCTACACAGATTCAGGTATATACATCACACAAAGGAAGTATGTCCATGACATGCTCGTCAAGTTCAAGATGGAAAATACCAAGTGTGCAGGTACACCTATGGAGCAAAATCATAAGCTTAGTGCTTATGAAGGAGAGCCAATTGAAGACATCACAAGCTATCAAAGGCTGGATATGCAAATCTCACAAGGCTGGATATATGCTATAGTGTTAGCATATTGAGTCAGTTTATGCATAAGCCGAGAAGAACACATATGGAAGCGGCCAAGAGAGTCCTCAAGTACCTAAAGGGGACCATGAATGAAGGTTTTTTTTATTCATTTACTTGAGATATTGAGCTAAAGGTCTACTCAGATGCAAATTGGGATGGATCTAGAGATGATAGAAGAAGCACATCTGGGTACATATCATTTGCATGTTCAAAAATCATTTCTTAGTCATCGAAGAAGCAACCAACTGTGGCACTATCTTCTACCAAAGCCGAATATAGAGGTTTGGCTAATGCAACTCAAGAAATCATGTGGTTAAAGTCTTTGTACATAGATCTTGGACTTCATTCTTCAACACCTCAGATTTTTGGTGACAACACAAGCTCACTACATCTAGCAGCTAATCCGGTATACCATGCTAGAACCAAGCTTATTGAAGTCCACTACCATTATGTAAGGGAGAAGCTAATGAGCAAGGATATTCAACTATCCTATGTCTCTACAAATATGCAATGTGCAGACATGTTGACTAAAGCTCTTGATGGTACAAAATTAAGTAGATTCAAGTTGATGATTGGCTTACAAGAAATGAAGGACAATTGAAGACTTATTTGGAGGCCAAGCACGTTAGGCTTGAGGGGGAGCTCTTGGTGCATTTTACCCAAGCCTACATGCTTGATATGCTTGATATGCTTGATATGCTTGATATGCTTGATATGCTTGATATTATGATCATTTGTAAGTCACATGTGTAGTCATGTGAACACCTCTTGTAAAAGAGTTCATTTTTATCTCTTGTAATTGTGAAAAAGAAAAAAGAAAAGGATGGCTTACCTCATCCATGATGTAAAAGCAAAATCGTGGCTCTATCTACCTAAAACCATGAATTTTTGAGTTGAGGGAATATCTCCTAACTTTGGGGATCACTTTTAGGTGGAGCCATTCGAATTCAAATTCAAAACTCCCTCCAAGAATAGCTATAAGAAGAGCAAGAAGGAAGAGGCGATTAGCAAGCTTTGTACGTGACCACTTCATTTCATTTTGTACAGATTGAAGAGCTTACTCCATAGCTCTATCATTCTACTCTGATTGTGCAAAGATTCATTGCCAATGTGGTTGTAATCATATGTGAATCTATACATTTGTCATTATCGACTTCTCTATTTTGTTCTCTGCTATACTCACTTAGAGCAGTAACTTCAGAAGATCATATCTCGAGTTCTACTCAACATGTTTCAGTTTTTAAATGCGCGTTGGATAGCTCTAACTGTCTAGTTTTTGCATATCAATTGTCATGGTCATTGGAGTAATAAGTTTGGAGATATCTGCATTTTACTGCTCAGTGGTCTACCTCTACAGAGCCCCAAGAATGGTGGGCATGTTCTAGAAATTGATGAATCTTGTTCTGAGTGCTCAGTCCATCATTTGAAGTGTTTTAACTTGGATTCGGAAGTTTGCTAAGTATTTTTGCTATGAACAAAAGGAATGTATCTAATCCTTACCAGGTTGAGAGCACTGGTCATGTTTTCCAGTAGGTGTATGTCCAAAAATATCAAGTTTTGGGAGCTAGTCATTTCGCAACTAGTCTGTCTTGACTTAAACTTTTGGGATACATGTTCCAAAGTACTTGGATGATATTTTGGTGGATTTAGGAAGCTCAAAGGGTCTAATAATCAACTCTGAAGTCTCAGTTGGCTGGTGTGAAGCTGGTTGTAGCAGCACCAACTTATCTTTGGATTGCATCCACCATCTCTCTTCACACATACTACATCTCGAATGATTTTTGGAGATAATACAAGTTCACTACATCTTGTAGAAAATCCTATTTATCATGCTAGGATGAAGCATATAGTATCATTATGTGAGAGAGAAGCTATTGAGCAAAGAAATTCAATTGGCTTTTGTGTCTACTAATATGCAATGGGCCGACTTATTGACTAAAGCATTAGATGGTACAAAACTTTGTAGGTTTAAGTCTATGAAAGAATTGTAGGACATTCAAGATGATTTAAGAAGAAGACCAACCCAAACTGTTTGTCTTGAGGGGAGCTCTTGGTGAAAATACCAAGCCTATACATTTGGCTAAAGTTTATGTACAATTGAAGCTTCATGGAAACCATTGCTAGGAAGCTTTTATATTTTACTATGTGTAAAAGTCATTATGACTTGAAAATAATATTTATAATCTCCACCAAACTCATAGATTTATTAGTTGGAAAATTCATGAATCCGCTTGATAGAATATCTCTCAAATTGGAGGACTACATTTTAGTGAGAGCCAATGGAGGATTCAAATTAAAATTCAAATCTCACATTTATAAGAGATTTTAAAAAACTTGCGGGATGTCTGGCTCCATATCCGAGTTATCCTTGACCACATTCTAAGAGAGTAAGGAATACTTCATAGCCTATACTACTCACAATCATTAAGCATTTTTTATCATGCTAATGATCTTGTACAACATTATGTTCTAATACAATAGATCTATACTTCTCATCTATGGTCTCTCTGTTATACTCACTTATTACAGCCAACTTGTACTGCTCATATCTCAGTCATTCCTTCACCATTTTCAATGTTCTATAGCTTTGTGTTGGAATCAGCTCCAAGTTCTCTACATTCTCACAAAGTTTTGAAGATAATACATTCAGCCAATTTGAAGAAAAGTGCATTGAAGCACTCATAGGTAAAACTTTGCAAAGGTCTTAAAAAATTGAGGGTAATGATTCGATTGCTAAATTGATTTCTCTATGTATAGTGCATCATTTTAAATGATTTTACTTGGAATCATTAGCTCTTTATACTATTTGATACCTCTAAGAGGAATTGTTCTAAATCTTACTTTACTAGAAGCACTAGGCATAACAAGTAGCACATGTGTGAACAAAAATAGAAGGTTTTCATTAATCCTTCAAGTTGGAAATAGTCTGTTTTGGTTCAATCATTTCTCACATCATTTCCAAAGTACATAGGCACTTCTTTTGTGTCATTCGAAAGCTAAGAGGGCCTACAACTCAACTCTAAAGCGAGGAGGGGCCGGTACAAAGCAGGATTTGGCAGTACCTACTCATTTCTTGGAGTGTCAATCCATCTTGCCCAATAGTCATGAGTAGTGGGCTCTTAAATCTTTATTGTGTTGATATATTTAGGTAGTGATGTGTGTGAACACTCTAGGACCGCCGGGGCACTTTTTTCCCTCTTTAGGAGGTTTTTCTCCCCCGGCTTGTATATACGCCTATTGCCCTAATGGGCTACTGATCTTTGTACATTCTCTAGTAATACATTCAATCTTGTGTGTTGTGCTCCAAGCTTCTTCTTCTTCCTTGTGCTGTTCGCGTGCTTCCGCAGACGTCTATCTCCAACAATTGGTATCAGAGCAGGTCGTCGCTTCTTCTAGGGCGCCGTCGACACTCCTCCGTTTGCAGTCTCAGATTCCCACGAAATTTGGTGAGCATACTCAGAGTGTTTTCGAGATCAAAACAGCTTTGCTATGTTGTGCCGAAATCGCGATCTAAGCTCGTTTCGGCCTCCGAACACACTATCGCAGCGCTTGTGCAGGCTATTTTGTCCTTTTGTGCCAAAGGTATATACCAGTTTTTGTTCGCCAGTTTGAGCGTCTCGAAGTCTGCTACAGGTCTAGCAGAACTCGTCTAGGCAGTTCTGTTCAACTTTTTGAGATACAGTCAATTTTCTGCATCAAGGTATTTTAGTCACTGGCCATGGCTGAAAGCAGTGATGTATTTCATATGTTGGCTGTTGAGGATAAGTTGGATGGTACCAACTACCCATTATGGGCTTATATGATGCGACATGTACTAGTTGCAAAAGGATTGTGGAACATTGTGCAGGGTGTTGAAAGACTTCTTGTTACACCTGTAACGACAGGTACTGCAAATACAGGTGTTGGAGCTGATGAAGATGGTGTCGAAGATGATATTCCGCAGATTCCTGTTCATGCTGCTGTTTCTGTTGCACCTACTGCAGAGCAGATTCGTTGGGATGGCAGAGATGCCCAGGCACATGCATTGATAGCCTTGTCTGTCAAACGTGCCATTATTCCTCACATTCGCTCTTGCAGAACAGCAAAGGATGCTTGGGATACACTTACCACTTTGTACCAGGCTAGGAATGAGGCTCGTGTTGCTTACCTCCGAAAATAGTTGGAGAGTGAGCACATGAATGAAGGTGATTCTATGGACAGTTTTCTTACAAAGATCAAAGACCTGAAGGAACAATTGATTTCTGCTGATGAGGTTATACCAGATAGCTCACTTGTGCAGACCGTTCTGAATGGTCTTCCTGATTCATATCGGAGTTTTGCCTCTACTCTTCGGTTGATGATGAAAGGCAATCCGAATGCCTTGTCATTTGAGGAATTAGTCTCTGTTCTGTTGCAGGAAGATCAGTCTAGGCAGAACAGGTCCATTATGCGTGTTGTAGATCAAGCTTTCCTGGCTAGTCAGAAGGGCAAAGGAAAGTGGAGCTCTTCTACTAGTAAGCAGAAATCTGCAAATGCTGCACAATCGAAGAACCAGGATAAAGATGAAAACAAAACAAAAAAGCAAAAATTGTTCTGCAAGTACTGTAAAGGAAATGATCATATTATAAAGAACTGTCCAAAACTGGCTGCTAAAGAGGCAAAGAAGAAAGAGGCTGGAATGGTTGTTGCAAAGGCCTCTACACCAAAAACAGAGTCTGCAAATCTTGTGCAGGAAGAAGAATGGGCGTTTAATACTGTCTGCAGTTTTGACCCATCTTCACATGATCAGTGCATGTCTGCAGTAGACTCAGATGTTTGGTACTTTGACAGTGGGGCGACCAAACATATTACCTCGCAGCGTAGTTTCTTCTCTTCACTCGAGCCTGCCCCTACAGGGAATACTGTCACATGCGCCAATAACTCCTCTTATCGTGTTATGGGAGTTGGTAAGATCACTCTGACTACTGCTGATGGTAGTTCTTTCACTTTGTCAGATGCTTTATTTGTGCCAGGGATCAAAAAGAACCTCTTATCAGTTTCTGCATTAGCCAAGATTGGCTTGGTTGTGAAATTCGTTGATGACAGGTGTACAGTTCATGATCTCTCAAATGGCGATGTGATTATTGCTTCTGCATTTTATGTCGTGGGCTGTATAAGCTCATAGACTATGAAAGATCTGTGAATGATTCGGGCATGTGCAGTCCATGATTCTCAGGCTATGTCAGATGCAAAGCTTTGGCATGCACGCTTTGGTCATCTGAATTTTGCTAGTTTGTTACGCCTGCAGAAATCTGAAATGGTGTCCTCTTTGCCCAAACTTGAGGCACCTGGAAAACATGTTTGTGAAGGTTGTATTTTGGGCAAAATGCAGCGTTCTTCCTTTCCAAAAGATGGTTCAGTTCGGGCTACGCAGAAATTGCAGCTTGTACATAGTGATGTCTGTGGTCCTATGCAGACACCCTCTTTTGGAAATTACCTTTACTTCGTGACTTTCATTGATGATTTCTAGGCATGCATGGGTATATCCACTCAAAGCAAAGTCCGAAGTGTTCATGTGCTTCAAACAGTTTTTGGTTTTAGCTGAAAATCTGTCAGCATGTAAAATGGGCACCCTCCGTTCTGATCGAGGGGGGGAATATATGTCTTCAGATTTTAATGCATTTCTGGCTGAACGTGGGATAAAACACCAGTGTACAGTGCCGTATACACCTCAATAGAATGGAGTTGCTGAACGAAAGAACAGGTCACTCATGGAGATGGCGAGGTGCATGGTCAAAAGTTAGGCTTTACCACATAGTTTCTGGCTTGAGGCTGTCATGTGTGCAGCATATGTACTGAACAGGTGTCCCACTAAAGCGTTGCAGTCTATCACTCCATATGAGGCTTGGCATGACCGCAAGCCATCTGTTGCTCATCTGCATGTTTTTGGTTGTTTGGCAACATCGCAGAAAATTGGATGATAAGGCAGTAAAATGTATTTTTGTTGGGTATAGTTCTAAAAGTAAAGGCTATCGTCAATATCATCCACAGACTAAACGCATTCTGGTTAGCCGTGATGTTGTCTTTGTGGAAGATGCTATTCAGCCATTGCTTTCATGTACTAAGGAGACATCTGTTAGCTCCAAAGACATGTATGATACTTTGATGCCTCTTTTTATAGGTGGACAGGCTAGTGCTGGTCCTAATGAGGCAACTTCTCAGCCTTTGTAGGTTTCATATGATGATGCAGATCATTCCATTTCAGATGCAGATTTACATGATGCACTTGTTGATGAGAGAGCTGATATTGAGCAGGCAAAAACTATGCCAAAATGGTTGGTGCAGACTTTGCGTGACAGCAAATTAGATGCACCTTTGTCATATCGTACTCGTTCAGGCTCTCATAGTGCCTCCTTTGCATCAGATTGCTATGCTATGGCTGCATCTAGTCTCTGTGATGAGAATGAGCCTGTTTCTTTTGATGAAGCACAAAATTCAGAAAATTGGATGGCTGCTATGCAATCTGAATATGATGCTATAATGAAGAATGGTACATGGTCTTTATGTGACTTGCCTCCTGGCAAGAAGGCCATTGGCACTAAGTGGGTATACAAGCTGAAGCATAAACCTGATGGTACAGTTGATAGGTATAAGGCTAGGCTTGTTGCAAAGGGTTATGCATAGGAAAGAGGCATTGATTTTGATGAGACCTTTGCACCTACATGCCGTATGACTACTGTTCGCAGCATTTGTGCACTTGCAGCCCATCATGGTTGGAATGTACATCAGTTGGACATTAAAACAGCATTTCTGAATGGTGACTTGCATGAAGAAGTGTATGTTTTTCAGCCCCGTGGCTTTGTGCAGAAAGGGCATGAAAACCAGGTTTGCAGGTTAAAGAAGGCATTATATGGTTTCAAGCAAGCACCACGTGCTTGGTATGAGAAGATACATGCCTATCTGATTGCACATGGTTTTGAGAATAGTCCAACTGAAAGCACCTTATATGTTAAGCGTGCTAATGATGTGCTTCTGATCATTGTTGTCTATGTTGATGACATGCTGCTCACTGGTCCTATTAAGACACATATTGCTGATTTTAAGGCTGATTTGCATGCCTCATTTGAGATGTCTGATTTGGGGCATTTGCATCACTATTTGGGCATTCAGTTTATGCACGTTGATGGTGGAATGGATTTGTGTCAAACGAAATATATTGACACATTATTGCAGCATTTTGGCCTTGAAGACTGTAAGCCTATTGCCACTCCTATGGAAACAGGTTTACGATTGAGTCTTCATGATGCTGGAGATGCATTTGATGCTGTTCTCTATCAGCAGGTTGTTGGATGCTTGATTTACTTATGCATTACTCGGCCAGATATTCAGTTTGCTGTCTCACAGATGAGCAGGTTTATGCATTGCCCAGGAGTCACGCATTGGAAAGTGGTTAAGTGCATCTTTCACTACTTGAGTGGTACTCGGCTACTTGGGTTGTTTTATCCCAAGGGGGGATCACTACCGCCAGATTTGCATGCTTTTTCTGACTCAGATTGGGCTGGTTGCTATGACACTCGTGTGTCCACCAATGGTTTTTGCTTCATGCTTGGTAGCTCATGTATATCTTGGTTGAGCAAGAAGCAGCCTACTGTGGCCTCTTCCAGTTGTGAGGCTGAGTATAGGGTAGCTTTCACAGCGACTGTTGAGTGTGTGTGGCTCAGACGCCTTATGGTTGATTTGGGTGTTGGCCAGTCTTCTGCCACCACCATCTTCACTGATAGTCAGAGCGCATTGGCAGTTGCGAGGAGCCCTGTGTTCCATGCTCGCACTAAGCACATTGAGGTGCATTATCACTATATCAGGGAGAGGTTCTCTACTGGGGAGATGAGCTTGGCATATGTGCCCACGCAGGAGAACATTGCAGACCTTTTCACGAAGGCTCTGCCTAGGGAGAAGTTTGAAGCTTTCCGCAAAGCTTTGGGCTTACTTCCTTTTGTGGAGTGATTTCCACATAGCTTGGCACTTCCTTATACATGAGTGCCAGCTCCTTGTTCACCACATCACTCCCAGGGGGGATTTGTTGATATATTTAGGTAGTGATGTGTGTGAACACTCTAGGACCGCCGGGGCACTTTTTTCCCTCTTTAGGAGGTTTTTTTCCCCCGGCTTGTATATACGCCTATTTCCCTAATGGGCTACTGATTTTTGTACATTCTCTAGTAATACATTCAATCTTGTGTGTTGTGCTCCAAGCTTCTTCTTCTTCCTTGTGCTGTTCGCGTGCTTCCGCAGACGTCTATCTCCAACATATTGTAGATGGCTTAGGTGTTGGAATTTGTGGCCCCATGATCGTTCCAAACTAAAACCTTTTGAGCATACAAACTTAATTAATTAAGATGATAAATGAGAGATAGGAAGAAAGAGATCTTGAGACAAGGATAGGGAACGTAAGCGGAATGCTTACTCACTAAAAAATAGATGTCCATTTTACAACATGGGAGTACTACTCAACCATATAAAGTAGTGCACTCACTAATGCAAGAATATCCAAGAAGATGATGATACAAAATTTAGATTATGTTGAAATAATATAAGTGTGTGAAGTGAATGAGCAATGAAGCTAACCTTATTCTCACAAAATAGTTTTGACAAAACTGTAAATCAACCAACTCTAATTTTGAGATTAGGGTAGAGAAACCCTAAAAACAAAATATAAGGTTAACTCACAAAAGATAGTTACCACCACCTTGTAGAAGACTTCTTGCTCCAAGAGAGTAGCCTCTCCTTCACAAAATCTTCACCTCCAAAGCTTCAGAACACCAAGAGTTGGCTTGTGATCTTAGATTGATGATACATAATGAGCCAAGGGTCTCTTTATATAGTTTGTGTACTCCAATGAAAAGCACAACTAAAAGCCAAGATTGTAAAACTCATACAATCGTAAAACTCATACACTCACAAAATGCGTCCATTGTTTTTAGATCCAAAAGAAAATAGCTTTTCAAAAAGTTCACATTGTTGCTACCTGGAATTGAACTTGGGCCGCCCTTTTGAGAGTACAATAGTGTAACCATGGCGTCCAATGCCTTTTGTTGTGGTGGGACTACAACGAAAGTTATATATGCTATTAGCTCATGTGGAATTTGAAGAGAAAAACAAAACTTCTAATGAAGCTAATGTTGGACCATATTGACATTGATTCCAACAATCCCTCCTTCAATGTCATATTTGTAGAAGCTTCAGTAACTTGCAAATCTTCTCATGACTATCTCTAGTCAATGCTTTGGTAAATATATCTCGAACATTCTCACTAGAAGGAACATAAACCAGCTCAATGTGCTTTGACTTAGCTATCTTCTCTCGAATATAGTGGTAGTGTATCTCTATATCCTTTGTCCTTGCATGATGCACTGGATTCTTTGCTATAACTATAGTACTCTAGCTATCTAAGTATATCTGAATGGGTTCATGTAATCTTACATCAAGATAACTGAAAATCTTCTACAACCAAACTAACTCTAGAGTGGCTGTAAATGATGCACGATATTCAGCTTTACACGATGAAGTGACAATAGTGGGTTGTCTCTTTGAAAGCCATGAGATAAGACAATCTCGAAGATAAAAACAATATTCACTAGTACTTCTTCTTGTGTCTCTATCACCTGCCCAATGAGAATCTGAAAATCCTTTTAGTAACAAATGTGTAGATTTTGAAAATACCATAGAATAATTTGAAGTTCCCTTCAAATATCAAAAGATTCGCTTTACTGCTTTCCAATGTAACACTGTTAGATTCTGCATGAACCTTGATACTTGAGAAACTGCAAACTGTATATCAGAACGTGTATTACAAAGGTATATCAAGCAACCAACTGCTTGAATATATAAAAAAGCATCAAATGACTCTGCATCTGCTACTATTTGTAAAGATGTGTTCTGATCCATCGGTGTTTGCATAGGTTTGGAATTAACCATCTGAAACATTTCCAAAAGTTTCTCAATGTATTTCTCCTATGTCATATGGATACACTCATCTTGAAACAGAAACTGAATCCCAAGATAATTATGCAAAATGCCTAAATCATTCACATCAACTGTTTGCTTCAATTGTTCTTTGAACATCTGCCAATCTTCATCTCTGGGACCTGTGACTATAATATCATCCACATAAATGATTGCTATAATCATCATACCTCGTTCAACTTTGACATAAGGAGTGAATTAACTTTACAAATATAATACACTTGTGAATTCGTCCCTTCACATAGGCATGTGGTTTTCTTCCTAAGATTTGACCTTCAAATATATGTCCAATTGGTGATTGTTTCTCCAACAGCTCCCCCTTAATCACTATTTGACATTCTCTGTTTCTTCATATCATCTTCTTTTGTTTTACTCCTGCCATGCTTTTGAATCTGCTGGTCTTCACACCATCCAAGCTCTTTGTCATTATGTCTGCTATCTGATCTTTTGTAAAAATGTACTCCACTTCAATTTCTTTCTCCATTACCTTTTCTCTTAGGAAATGATAATGTATCTCTATATGTTTTGTTCTTGCATGAAATACTGGATTTGCTGCAAGATAAAGTGAACTCATATTATCTCCATGTATTGTAGGTGTACCTTGATCAATGCCCAAGCTTTTGAACAATGTCTGCATCCATATGACCTCCTTAGCTGCTTCCACAAGTCCTTTGTACTCTGCTTCAGTTGATGATAATGCTACTGTATGTTGTTTCTTTGAACACCAACTTACAAGCTTATCACCAATGTATATCATGTAACCATGAGTTGATCTTCTGTCATCCTGGTTCCCTGCCCAGTCTGAGTCACTGTAAGCTCTCAACTTCAAATCTGATGTAAAAAGGATAATATAATCCTTCCTTTATAGTTCCTTTGATATATCTGAGAACTCTTTGACCTGCAATCCAATGTGGGTCCTTTGGACAATGCATAAATTGTGACAAATCTCCCACTGCATAACTAAGATCAGGTCTTGTTAGTGTAGCATAAATCAAACTACCCACAAGAGATTGATAATTCCTCATATCTTTGTATTATGCACCATCATATTTACTGAGCTTGTGATTAACTTCAAGTGGAGTTGAAGGTTCTCTGCAATTTTCCATATCAAACTTCTTCAATAGATTTAGAAGATACCTTTCTTGTGATACATATATGCCATGATCTGTATAAGTGACTTCCATTCCAAGAAAGTATGATAACTTTCCTAGATCACTGATCTTGAATTCTTTTTCAAGTAATCTCTTTACCTGCTTGATTCCTTCATCTGAAGTACCTGTGATTATAATGTCATCTACATAAATACAAATGTAGATTGTACCTTCCTCTATTCTTTTGATGAGTAGACTTGGATCTGCTTTTGAACTTTGATATCCAAGTTCATTGAGATACTTCACCAGTCTATAGTTCCATGCTCTTCGAGCTTGTTTTAATCCATAGAGTGCTCTTCTCAACCTGCAAAAAAATTTTGGATACCTGGAATCTATAAACCCTTGAGGTTGTTCCATGTATACCTCATCTGATATATATCCATTCAAGAATGCATTCTTTATATCCAATTGACTTAGAGTCCATCCTTTTGAAGCTGCAATAGCAATGATTGTCCTTATAGTTGACATCTTAGCTACAGGACTAAATGTCTCATCATAATCTATGCCATAGGTTTGGGCATAGCCTTTCACCACCAGTCTAGCTTTGTATCTGGCTATACTTCCATCTGCAAGCTTCTTCACTTTATAAACCCATTTATTTCCAATTACTTTCTTACCATTTGGTTTAGGAACAAGTTCCCATGTCTTGTTCTCCTCCAGTGCATTGAACTCTTCCTTCATTTCTTCTTCCCATTGCTTCTTACCTTTAGCTTCATCATAGTTCTGAGGTTTTTCATCATCTTTGACCATATATGCATAGTTCTTGTGAGTTATGTAAGAAGTATCATAAGAATACATTTCTGGTTGTCTTCTAGTCCTGCTTGACCTCCTTGGTTCACATTCTTCATATGTGTCTTGATACACCTCTTCATCAAATATAGGAGCTTCTTCATTCCTTCTTGTTAATCTACTTCTAGATGTACTTGCGTGCATATAGTCTTCATCTCTATTCACCTGCACAATTGATTTTCCTTTCTCACATCTTCTTACCTCTTCTTCAAATTCTTCAGCTATATGACTTTGATCTGCATACCAACTTTTCTGTTCATCAAATGTAACATCTCTAGAAACAATAAATTGTTTGGTTAGAGGATTCCACAATCTGTAACCCATCTGCTTTTCATCATAACCAATGAACACATATTTTTCTGCCTTTGGTTCAAGTTTATGCCTAAGCTCTCATAGCACATAAGCATATGCAATTGATCCAAACACTTTACAATGATCTAGTGTTGGTTTCTTACCCCACCAAGCTTCATATGGAGTCATTCCATTTAGAGTTGCACATGGTAATCTATTCACAAGACATGTAGCTGTATTTATAGCCTCAGCCCAAAGATAATTTGGACAATTCTTCTCCTTTAGCATAACTCTAGCAAACTCAACCAAAGTCCTGTTCCTTCTTTCTGCTACACCATTTTGTTGTGGTGTATACCTGCAAGTTATTTCTCTCTTAATGCCTGCATTCCAAAGATAATCATTGAACTCTTGGGAGAAGTATTCTCCCCCTCCATCAGACCTCAGTCTTTTAAGCTTTTGACCTGTGACTCTCTCTGCATATGCATGAAAATGCTTGAAGGCTCCAAATACGTCTGATCTTTCCTTCAAAACATATAATGTTATCCATCTTGTAGCATCATCAATGAAAAGAACATAATACCTTGAGCCACTGATAGATCCTTCTTTTGTTGGTCCCCATACATCTGTATGAATGAGCTCTAGTAATCCATCATGTTTGAATCCTTTCTTCTGAAATGGTAACTTGTGTGCTTTTCCCATTTGACATGCTTCACATTTATAAACCATATGTTGACTCTGCACATTTGGTAATCCTAGTACAGACTTATTAGCTTTAATTCCTCTTTCATTGAAGTGACCTAATCTCTTATGCCAAAGATCAAGTTCTATAATCACTCCTTCACCATGTGTGAGCAAATGTTCCCTTGCACTCTTAAAGTAAAGAGTCTACCTTCTTTCTTACCAGAGACAATCTCATTATATCCATTCTCTGGATCTTCAACAAATACTCCTTCATTTGTAAACCTGACTTGAAAACCTTTTTCAACTATCTATCCCACACTAATCAAGTTTTTAGGTATTGTGGGAACATACAAAACATTGGTTAGCAAATCTGCTCCACTCTTGCATTTCACTTTTC